>JAUZNJ010095063.1:0-21945 GCA_034780135.1 Jordanella pulchra
AGGTGAGGCCTTTAATCCCAGGAACACCATGCCTACTGTCAAGCATGGTGGTGGTAGTATTATGCTCTGGGGCTGTTCATTGTGTACCTTACTGTTGTTTCTGTGCTTATGTATTTAAAAATTTTCTTTGTTTTGTATACTGTTTATTGTTTAATTATGTTCTAATAGGGCAATTCCAGTACCCAATAAATAAACAGATGCATTGTTTATTGAATGTTTTTTTATGAAGAATAGCAAAAAAGATTTATTGCACCTCCTGAATTGTTAACTTTATGCTTCGTGGAAGTAAAAAACCAAATTGGTCACCAGACATTGAGAGGCACATAAACCCTAACAGGTCGCCAATCCATTGCAGGAATAATTGACAGAAAAAACAAACAGCTTTAACTCGTGACTTGTCACATAAGAAACTCCTTGTTTAGTTTTGCTTTGTCTTAATGCTTATGAAAAAAGATGTCAAAATGTGATGAAGAAAATAAAAGCACATAAAACAGGCAAACCATCTCCAACATCATCATTCAATCAATGCTGAGCACCAAGTAGACTCAGAAACTTCAGAAACACAACAAAAAAATAGTTTATTGTCTTTGACAGGATAATGTGAAATAATGGCTCTTAAACTACGTTTTTTAAAATCCTTTTTAATATAATTCAGTCTTCTGTGTATCTGTAAACATTTTTTTGTGTCTAGCTGTTTTGCTGCTGTCAATCATCGGGTCTCAGTCATGTGATTTTGATGACCACCAATTTCAGAAGATGAACAGGAATGATCTGCGATAATTATTGTCTCGTCTTTATCGAGGTGAGTGTTAGTTCATGTATCTATATATAAGGGAGAGGCTGACCGTTGAAGACCAGTCAGATGTTGGGCAGCCTGCTTCAAACAAGTCCATCTTAGACTTATGGTAGCTTAACAGTCAATACTACGTACATAGGTGTATAAGAACAAAATAATAGTAAAAATGACCTAAAACAAAAGTCTGAGAGCTACATACTGCTTATGAAGTAGCCTCTGCAGGCACAAGCATTAGCAGAATTCACTTCTCTCAATCACAGGCAGATTTAAACTTCACCTTTTTCTAGCATTGTTCCATGAGGTTTTTATTTTTTACACTAAAATGAACCATCTGATATGTGAAAGCAACTAGAAAAAGTTATTCTATTCTAGTCTGGTCTATTCTGTTCTTTGTCAGCAACACCATATGTACAAACTTTCAGTCCTTTGACTTAAGCTGCATGTGTTTGTGGTAAAGTTGAACTACTGAGAGGAGGATGGACAGTCCTTGTTTATAGGTTTGGTTATGTTCAGAATTAAAATTTCCCTGTTTTTGAATAAAGGGCCATGTTGCAATTTTCTTCAATTTATCTCTGTTTCAATCTAAGTGTTATTATTTCTCTAAAGGATCCAGTTATGAAAAGGATGGTGTTTCTTGGTGGTAGTTTTATTTAATCCACTGTAGTCACTGAAGTGTCTCAGGCATCTATCTTTTTTTGCAGTTAAGAACTATCTGGGGGGCTGATAATCCAGGCTTTAGGGCTTCATCGACACAATTTCATTTAAGCTGCTCCTCAGATGCAGCTAATGGGTAAAGATGACCCTAAGGTGCAGGGGTGGAACAAGAGGGGGGCCCCAAGGAGGAAGAACCCTAAAATCTGCTTGCTCACCCAGCTGTACCCCCACTAAATGACTAACGTTTTACAGCACCAGATCACTCAGTACAGTGTATGGAAAGAGTGCAAAAAATGTTAAAGTAGAATTGTAGATATTTCAACAACATTTTATTCAGATAAAATGGATTAAATAAAAAAAACCAAACATACCTTTTGTGCATTTCATAACATAAAGAATGCAGTACTCGTACCCATTGTCTACCACTTCATCCAGGACCAAGTCTAATTGGTATAAAATGAGCAGGGTAAATATATGTTTGTTACACACTTGTGTTTAGGATAACAAAAAGTGTTGTCAGGTAACATAGTTGTAGCCTATCTATTAAACCTGGCTTAGAATGTTGCATCCACTCCTTGCATTAACATCCAAAATTGTTCTTAAAACATGGGTTAGAACTTCATTGAAGACAGATAATGAGTAAATGAAAATAAGAAAGGGCCACCTAAAATTAATTAATAGATCAGATCATGCTAATTTTATATTAAAGTGCTTTGTACACAACTTTGAGTACAAATATCCCTGAATCAAAGCCTTTTGTCTGTGTATTAATACATGTGGTTATTTATCTCAGTCAAGCATGCTAACAACATGCTTGACAGAGACATACTTTAACAGTTCAAGGTACAGTACAGTCCAGGTGCTAGGTTTTATAGACCATTAGAACCAAGCTAATTTTTAATTGTTTTGAGAGCTCTATAAAGTACTTTAACAATAAGCAGAAAAAAATCTACATCTCTAGTCCTTGAGTACCACTGTTTCACAGCTTGCATTAATGCTACAAAACTTTAGAAGCAGGGACATGGTAAATCACATGGCCATGGCTAAACCTGCTGACATGCCAAGGAGTTAAATCATCTTTTTTCATATGTTCATTCATATGTGTTGGAGTAGGGATGCTTCTAAAAGGTTTAGGACAGTGCCACTCAAAGACTAAAGATCTTTGGAATAAGCAGAGTCTGAAATATTTCTTGTATAATCTGCCTTGATGTAGCGGTAAAATATGATTCTTTGTAGACCTCTTAGTTAAACCTCAGTGAACATATGCAGGCCATTCATGTTTGTTGAGATTTGATGCTGGACTTACAGCTGTACCACTAAAGCAACATATACTTTTGTGGCAAAGTGCGGCACTTTTAACTTAATGAGGCCATGTACTGCCTGATTCATTTACTTCAAAATACATGTTGTGGGGAAAAGAGCAGTGCGTCATTAGAAAGTATTTGACAGGGACCCAAAATGGAAGGAACAGAAGAGGGAAAGTGATGGCAAAAAGGGCAAAAATGCAGGAACAATGGTAGTACTCAGTCCTCCCATGGAAGGTAGACCATGAAATGGTGTGAGGAAAAGTGTTATATCCTGCTCCTTTTGAGCTGTTAAAATGACTCGTTAAGAATTCAGTGTCGTTTGGGATGGAGGACAGAGGCAAATACAGCTGATGCTTAAGTAACTGTTTTGATCCCCATCAGGTCAAATTATATATTGTTTCTTCTCCCCTTGTTTCTGACTCAGAAGGTGTGCAAATGGCAGCTGATATGTTGGTAATTTTGTACTGTAAATAGTTTTATCATTTGGGATTTTTTTTTTTATGTACATCCTTGCCCAGTGACAGCGGAAGGAAAATAGCTTTAGCCAAGTCTGGTTCAAAACATCTCTTCTTATTGTGAGATTAATATTATTGTACATAATCCATAAAAATATTTAATAAACCAAAATAAAGTAAACGTTTCAGATATCACTTACCGCTGTGTCTGTATTTGGAAGGGAACCCTCGAGGCATTTTCTCAGGCACTAACTGTTCAGCATCACAGCCAAACCACACTGCAGGGGCTCTCTGAAAAGCACTACAACTTTTTTGAATGTGTTTAGCAATCCATGCCACTCCAGAGGTCTAATTATGCTTGGTTTAAAAGTACAGACACCCCCATGTCAAATGTAGACTCTATAAATTACACACACTCATTAGTGGGTGAACTTTGCCTTAAACTCTATTGTTTTGAGTGCTTGGCAATACTACATAAAGTCTTAAACAAATAAAAGCAATAAACTATTTATTGTTTCAGGGTTAGAATGGGTTACATCTGTCCACAGTCAGGAATGGCATTTACGTAACTGAATTGGCTGTAAACGCTTTTTATTTGAAACCCAGGATATAATTAGAAACTTGTGGCTGGGATACATATGGATGTGCGTGTATATGCATGCTTTAGTGTTTGTATGTGTGTGTTTTTTCCCACATTAACTTTCTCTCTTCTTCATTGTGTCAAGTAGTTCCCAAATATTTTGTCAGACATACAGTTTGCTTGAGGAATTTCACAGGCAGTTGTAGTAAAAATACATTAGACTATATGGTTAGAAAATATGAAAGTTGTCATATTATCTTTGTCTCAAAGATTCAAGTAGAGTCAGAAAGGTTTATATTCAGTTTATTTCCTCTGAACCCACAATTTACTCTCTCGTAATCTCCTATATGTTATAATTAATTCTTTAACCATTAATTTAATTTACTGTTAAAAGTGTGTTACTTTCAATAACTAAACAGATACAACAGAAAGAGTGTGCTCCCATGCAGCAACAGACTGATTACAAGCGTCATAAAATTCAAAAAGTTCATGTCTATAAGACAAAATCAGTTCTTCAGTTTAAAAGACAAATATGCTTTAAGGAAAAATTTGTATCTGGTGTCCACTTCAGGAAACGCATAAATTCAACAGGAAAACACAAAAAACAGGAAACTCTTAACCAGTTAGACACTGTAAAATAGCATAAAGGCTTGACCTTTATAGAAAACCATGCAAATGTTGCTCTTAATCTCAAAACCCTAAACGAGTAGGGTCTAAGGAAGGCGGTGAACAAAGACATTTTTTTCCACCAAAGTGGGAACCTTGCTTATTTGCATCCCTTCTTCTCTGGACTACTAAAGTTAAGAGTTTTAAAAAACAATAAATGGCAATGTTTGGAATCAAGTCTGATTATGAAGAAAATTAAAAATCACTGGAATTAATAATTCACCCAATTCCTTGGGTTTTCTTAGTCAATTTTCCTCCCCCTATGATGCGTGAGGCCTGTCTTTGCTATCAGCACTATGGCTGAGATAAAAAGAACCATCTGATTTGCCTCAGTTGGATGCTGGCAATACATATTATTTATGCTTTTTTTCCTGCAATCCGCAGTAAACATTATTCAACGAAGTTACATACTAATCATTTAGCTGATGAAAAAGCAGCGTAAAAATTTTGACTGAAAGCCAAGATCTGTATTTTTGATAATAAGGATTTCAAATCTTGGCTGCTTAAAGGAATCAATCAATTTCAGTGGAAACATTTGCATTGGAATTTCATGAATGCAATAAGAAATTTTGGAAACTAATTTGTCGGTTATAAGGAGTCTATTGCAACATGAAGGGTTTGGTTGGATTTTGTGGTTTGTAATGTTTTTATGGAATCAGATATGAACTGTTTGACTATTCAGTGAAACATTTTCGCAATATCATTTTTCTTGGTTTGTGACAACAACTCTCATCTTTTTTTAGTATTAAACATCTCAAGTAGTTATGCTAAATCTTTATTTTTTTAGCTATTTAAAGAGAATCTATCCATCTTCTGCTTATCCACCAGGATCACAGTGGAACCTTTGCCAAATCACGGGCAGTCTATGGGCAAAAGGCAGGGTACACCCTGGACAGGTCACCAGTCTGTTGCAATTAAAGAGAACCTACTTCAGAAATAAAAAAGTACACATTTAAACTAAACGCAGCTTTTTGTTTTATTGCCATAGTGGAACCTATTTTGCAATAGACAAAAGGGATGGAGAGAGAGGAAAAACATGCAGCAAAGGTCTCCAGGTGGGATCAGAAAAAACTGGTATGTGTCTTTAGGTTTTTATCTGATTGTTTTCTAACTGCTTCTGAGTTCTTTACTGTTGTTGTTTGGGTTTTTTATTTTCATTTAATTCAGCTGTATTCTTTATGGTGATTTTCCCCTGCAGATCCTGTATCCATTGGAATGGACATGACATATATTTGGTTCTAAACCAATAAATACTCTCCAATGGAATCATGTCACCACTTCTGATTGCTGATTGGATCCTCATTAAATTACAATCATTTCATGACTTTGAGCATGCTCTGTGAGAGTGACAGAACTTTCACTCTGAGTGACTCAGGAGGGGGAAGAGTAAGTGCCAATTTTCAATCAAAAATTTATGTTTATGCTGGCCAATCAAACTTGCTCTCACTGTAATCTAAATTGTTCAAAGTAACGTTATTTGAGGTTAGTTTGAATATATATCCTATAATAAAATTATAGGATTTGTATTTATCAGGAGTTGTGGGAGTTTAGGTAACAGTCATTGTTGGCAAGTAGACAAAAATATATGTAAGGTTTTTACAGGTAAAGCATGGCGTTACTGTTTATTTATTCATGTTTAAAACATAGAAAATAACATATATATTAAATATGTCCTGTTTTTTATATAATGTTGTTGTAGACTGTAAAGATGAAGACTTCCTTGAAAGTCAACTTTAGAGTTATATGAATTTGACTTCTTGAATTCAGGAAATGAGGATGGTGAGAATAATAAGTTACCAAGTAAGTTTAGAAATCAAGAGTATTTTTATTCTCAGTATGTGGTTTAATATCTTATATGTAAATGCAGAGTGCCAGTGGAAAGCCTAAACAACTTTATGTGGCAAATGAGATCTAAATTGAGGAGACAGGCAGTGTAGAGTCAGAGGAGGACAAAGGAAAACCTGAGAGACCCAGTATGTCTCCAGAACCACAGCATGTGTCCCGCAGACCAGTTTACAGAGCAGTTCAGGATGTAAGACCTAAACATGATCTGCAATATGGCATGTTTGACCACATGCCAAAATAGGATGAAAACAAAGAGCCTACCAGATTCTGATGGCTGCAGTTCAGCAAATTAATCACCTGTTAATCACCTATCAATGGAAATCAGCTGTGCTGAAGCAGGGAAACCTCCAAAAGCTGCAGGGCCCTTGAGGGCCAAGTGTGGGGATTTCTGCTGAACAGGAAAACCCACGTCTTCAAAAGTGCAGCATCCTCCTGTGCTTTTTTGCCAGAACAAAATTGCCTGATAGTTGCTCATTGAAAATGAGAACTGATGAAAACATCCACAGGCCAATGTCTTTTCACAAACAAGTTCCAGTTCAATTCAAGTTTTCAGTTTGTTAGTTTATGTTTCATTAGCCATGTTTGGAAGTTCAATAACTGTTTACTAAAGCAACAATGGTTTTCTTTTCTGGTAATCTTAAATACAGTCACACAAGTTTTTATGTTCATCTGTACGTCCAGAGTTTACTATAGAATTTCCATTTCATATTGTAATATATTGGGTTTTCCTGATGATGACCTCACTGCTGTTCCGAACCCTCAGTGTGATATAGCTATCAGGTTCATGTGCATCTTCAAAGCATGCAAACATGCTGTTCCAGGTGTTTATGTCATAGATGATTGATTACTATGTGGAAAAACTCAGTCTTATCTCTTGAAAGATTTTATGAGATTTAAGTTCATATTCTCTTGGCATCCTTTGGAATGGGCATGAAAACATATGAGTTAGAAAAAAATGTTTTTTCTATGTTAGAGAGGAGTCGGAATAAGGCTAAAATATGTTTTTGGCCCAGCAGAAAAATGTGGGTCTGAAGGGGTGAAGTTATGTTGTGTCAACGGAAAGTCCTCAGGCCAGCAGCACGGCTCAAACTGAATCCAGGGTTTAACACCGGTAGCGCTGGACATACGAGAGGCAGAAGAACACAACGAGGAGTGGCAAGAGAGCTTGGGTAAACTAAGACTAACTCAGGCAAACTTACACAAACTCAGACACTCAGAATATCTCAGACAATCACAGACAAGGACCCGACCACGAACAGAAGACACAGTTAATTACTTTGTATTTGGCCTTTACTGGGCCTAAAATGGCTAAAGCTCTATAATAAAATTTATTAGAGGAAGACCAAGGAAGTTGGGGTTTTAGATCTATGAGGGTTGAATATGGGAAGGCACAGGTGCACCTTGATAAATGCTGCCTGCAATACATAAGTCTGACTTTGGGTCAGAAGTTCTTGCACTGTTCTGCGGATTTGACATCAAGCGTGTCCATGTTACATGCTCCCACTTAGAAAACAACTTAAGCATTATAAACAAGATGGATTTTGCATAAAGTTATGTTTCACACCAAATGGCTGTCTATCAGATAGGGTGTGTCATTTATTAAAGTCTAGCCCTATTTAAATGGCCTGCTGCTCTATTCCCTTGACTTTGTAACATAAAGAATGAAGATGACTTTTATCCTGAGCAAAAGATATTTCTGCTTCAATTAATCTCACTCAAGAGAGAGATTAAATAAAACATTAGAATTTATACTGTGACGCATAATATTATTTGTGTGTCTCTATGTTGCTCTGTGACAGACTGGCGACCTGTCCAGGGTGTACTCTACCTTTTACACATAGTCTGCCAGGGATAGGCACCAGCCCCACCGACCATGACGGAAAAAGTGGGAGAAGATGGATGGATGGATGTTTTTTAATGATTTTTATTTCACCTCTGCTCTCCCAAGGTAACTTGTTATTTTAAATTTTAGCTTGACATGTAAATCATGGAAATAAAATTTCCACAGTTTTCCTTCAACATATTATTTGTCATAAAGCTGTAGTAAGGCAAATCATTGCCAGACAGCTGATACAATTGCTATATCACCCCTCCAACATCACATCACAATAAATCCTCTCAAAACAAAGTAGAAGCAAACAGTATTTACTCTATGCCCAAACAACATACTTAGCTGTGTTTTTTCTGAATTAGTTAAACCAAACAGATGGTTCAGGTTAATAAGGTCCTGGACAGACATGTAGATGATAAACAAGCTTGAGGTCAGACTGCAAATATACAAGAAAAAAAAAATCCAGGAGGAGGTAAAAATGGTAATACCAAAACTAATCTCAGACTTTTCTCACTCTTCTCGAGTTGTTTCCCTACTGTCTGCCAAGGTTTTGTAAAGTAGTCTCAATGCTTTTTTTTCTGCAGCTTTGATAGAATTATACAATGGCTGGTACAGATTGCTTTATTTTCACAGTATGTACCCTACTCTTGTGTTTGTTATTGTAGCACAGGGGTGATAGACTGGGAGAAGGATACCAGTGCTGAGTCTGCACAATCTAAGCATTTTTGATTAAAAAAACCTAAAAACTGTTGGGTCGGTTATATTGTGAAAGGTATTGTGAGGTATTGGATGCTTGAAACTCAGGATGCAAGGAATTAGGAGAGGAAATGCCAGACCGCATGGTCTGCTCAGAATTTGAGACATTCCATAAAATGGAATTGGACTTCAGCATTTTCAATTTTTTTTTGTTTTACCAAAGTTTATTATTTTGAATGCATATCCCATGTGATGTAGAAATATTTAAGGGGATACTGTGCAACAATTACTGTCATCAAGTGATGAAGTGGGGGTATTTCACTCAAACAACACTGTACCTTTTAGTTTTATATTTTTGGGGTTTAAAAAAACATATTTTTGAACTATATTCTGCCCTTGGTTGTCCTTTACAGCTCTATCCATCGCATAAAGCCTAAAATCTATATACAATGACTTTATGAATGCACTTAACATTTAAGACAGAAGTTAACCAACAAAAACCTTTTTGAAAAAAACGTTCATAATATTTTAGACAATTGAAATTATGTCAGGGCAAATATTTTATCTTTCTAATTTATAATTTGATACATTTTTATTCATTATCCCTTTTTCATTTTTGTGTTGTTTGAATCACTAATTGTGAATTTATCATTTTATATAATGGGATGATATATAAACTGTTGTTTTAATATATATCCAATAACACACACTTAAGGGGGGGGCTCTTGTAAAACGTGAACACACATGAAAATATTTCATTTTAGTTTTCTTGAGTAACCAATAAGAAATAGTAATGTCATTATTGGTGTATTAGTGAGTCTCAAGTGCAAAACAAGTCTCAAAAACCATTAATGTACTTAATTGCACCTTTGTGATCCCACAGGCTTTTTGGGAAAATATTCTGTTGAGTAAAGGGACACTAGTGGAGTTTTTAGGAAAGGTGTATAGCTTGTTGAATCAGAATAAGCAAAAACGGCATCATCAGACATGGTGGAAGTGCTGTGTCAGGGGACCACTTTGCATCAGCAGGATTTGGACAACCGCATGTCATTGAACTATACATTTTTCTCTCTACAAAGAATAATTTTTTTGTAAATAAGTCAAGTTTGTGACTTTGAGATTAAGCTTTTCTTCCTTGGATCAATTTTATCTTGTCACATAAAAACAAATTAATTACCTGTTTTAATTCGTCTATCACATAGAATCTCAATTTAACACATTCACTTAAGTATGAAGCTGTAGTGGCAAGGTTAAATGTTTAGTGGTATGCTAAACTCAATTTCACTTCTTTTATGTAAAATGTTGTATTATTGTTGTTTACATGGTGGAATTCTAATTTAGGGAATTGAGGCATGGGATGCGACCTATGCCATTGTTTATTGAACCCAAGAAGAAGATTTTCTGGATCCTAGTCTGAAGCTCTGTAAGCTGCTATCTCTGTGATAGTTTCCTTGGTGTGTACAGGAACGCCGCACATGCTTCGGACAGACGAAGTAAAGTTTGCGCTGCGCTCGTTTGAGTCACAACGTCGCGGCTCCTCATGTTGAGCCTCTCCGCTTACATTATTCATACTGAGGAGGGTGTGACTTGCTGCCTCTTTTTTTCTGCCTGTATAAAGCGAGAGGTTTGCGCAAAAGGAAACACAGATGGAGAAGGCCAGTTGGCTCGCTGTGTCACAGAGAGTCCCCTTAAGCCCCCGTGACAACTCCCACACCGTCCCTTTGTGACAACCTTAATCACTATAATGCCCGGTCTCTGTGCCCTTTGTTTCGCCGTCGCGCTGGCTGCGCTTGCCCGGTTAACCGGCTCCGTGGGACCAATGGTCCGATGTGAGCCTTGCGACGCCAGCGCGCTGCAGCAGTGCAAATCGCTGCCGAAGGACTGCGCGGAGACCGTGAGGGAGCCCGGGTGCGGCTGCTGTATAACGTGCGCCCTCGGCGAGGGACAGGCTTGTGGAGTGTACACTGCGCGCTGCGGCTCCGGCTTGACCTGCAAGCATCAGCCCGGAGAGATCCGTCCTTTGCAAGCTCTATTGGAGGGACGAGGGGTATGCACCAGCGCAACAAAAAAAATCAACAGCAATCCTAAGCCGGCGCAAAAACAAGGTAGAAAGTGGTGCTTTGCATTTGCGCATTTCATGGTTACTTTTCCCCCATGTGTGTCTGTGTGGGTAATTTTGACAGGCGCCCTCTCTATAAGGCGCTGCAGTGATCAAGACTGAGGTGTTCCCTCTTTGTGCAAACAGATTATATGTAAAGTTGAGCATTTATTCTTAAGGTAAATGACAACGAAACACGCGCAAAGGTGCAATGCTTTAATGCCAATATATTGCCTACAATAAGAAAATATTTTTTAATAAGAGGATTTCTGGAAGTTGGAATGAATAACACCAAAACTAATTGTAAATGTCTAGACAATATAAAAGAGTCGCTGATGTTTGTACAGTTTTGAAAATTCTTTGGGTCCTGATATTTTTCCTATAAAACATCCCAGAGTTCATCTATATATGTTTTTATTTAACTAAATATCCACCAAACCCATGGACACTGATATATAATTAGATACAGATTTCCTCTGAAAAGAAAGCCAAATTTGTACTTTTATGTATTTTGGTCCATGTAGTCATCATGCACCAAAATAGTTTGTCAGTTGGTATTTATAAATAAGATGCCAGGCAATCAATTTTAAACAAGTAGCCTATAGATAGACGCTTTCAAACTCCTCTTCAATCTGTCACAATCCAGAAATCTGCTACAATAAGTTTATAGCTGGTCCACTGACTATATTTAAATATAGTTTAAATAAAGTTGTGAACAATCGGAAAAAAATTAAATGAACATACTGAAAAGAGTATCTCACTTACTTGATGCTTTTGTTGGAGGCAGGGGTGCATAAAAGGTTATTTATTTTCTTGGAAAGGCAGGCTGTTTTTATAAAATTATGATTTACAACAAACTAGCAGCATTAATAGAAGAACGTGTTTTTTATATGGACAATAGACTGCCTAAAAGGATTTTGATGATCTTCATGGAAATGTTTGGTTATAAGATCTACACACATCCATGACCCCTTGCCAAGAGTATAATGCAGTCTTAGGACGGAGTAGCAGAATTGCTCTTTTTCTTGTGGTACATCCTCATTTACTTTTTAAAAGACTTTTTGATTCTTGTGCAGTGCATGCAAATATGTACAGCACCTTTTCTTAGACAAGGGTGGGGGGCAGTATAGCTCAGGTGTTTAGCATTGAATAAAATGAGGTGGGGGTTGGTTAGACTGTATAAACAAGCTGAATCTCAGAAATCACAGCCTGTTATCAATGAACAACTTGAATGTCTGCACAACACTTTGAGTATGGCCCTACGTATGGTGATAAGTGTGAATGCTGCTTAAATTGGTGAAATGCACACTGTTATTGTATGTGTTCTGGTGTCAATGTAACCCTGTTTGTGCCTACTACTTTGTATGTATTTGGTATGAACACACAAACACTTGTAGAACTGTGTTGCATTTCTCAACTTTTTTTCCCTTTTTAGTTTCTTTGAGGAAAATCAGACATTGTAGTATGAAAGAATCATATGTGTAATCAGAGTATTACCAATGTCTTAAAAGATTTTGATGGCCTTAAGCACCCCTGTTGGTAAGATTATGCCATTGTAGCTTAGTTGTTACCACCCCCATCGGTTCCCATTTGCAGAGCAGTTTTTCCTCCCAGACATTAAAATGCTCCCCTGACCACAGTTTGTGCTGTTTACTCCTGTGCCAGTATACAAACAAATTGCGTAATGTGTTTATCCAAAATGCCTCCGTTGTCCTGGAAAAGGTGATTTATTTTGATAATACAATTAATTCTGGCTGAAATCATAAAGTCAGAAATATTTTCTACTATAACTGATTTTTGAGGTCAAACAAACTGTTTCAAGGGAGGTTGTTTTTGTTGACATCTCATTTGAAAAATTCTCATTTCTTTTTATTTTGGAGCAGCACAAGCTTGCAAATTGATCAGGTAGCCACATAAAAAATGTAAGGGTGGATTGCCAGCCTGGCTACCCACAAGAGCTACACACCCACATGCTTGTCGACCGCCCTCACCACCACTCGCGCACATTAAATCTGCTTTGAGTTAGAAACAGTCTTCAGGGTTCTGGTGTGCTTTTCCATTGCCCACTTTACTGTGTGATGATGTGGTCAGTCAGGGGGCAGATCGTGGGTAGTTTGGTGCACATCACTTCAAGGAGAAGTGGCCCTGTTTTTTTATTTTGCTCATCTTTGACATTTTGAAATGAAACCATGCCAGCCCAGTTACTTTTGAAGTTTTAGTGTCTACTTTACATTTTCTAATCTATTTATGAACACATTAGTGTTAACTCTTTTCTATTTATGCCTTGGTACCCCTTTAGTATCTCTTTTACCTCCTGCTCTGAAATGTTGTTTATATGTAATCATTTATTTGTTGGAGTGATTTACAGCATAAAATAGGAAAAGTTTGGTTTTGGTTTAAAGGTAAATAACAAATATGTTTAAGAGAAATACATTGTTAAAATTTTTACCCCGGTTTTCTTTTTTGGAACCTCATGTGACAGAGCAAAATTTGGTGCAAATATGACAAGTTTTTTTAACAAGCACATGTTTTGCAACATATTGCATACTTCTTTCCAGAAAACTCTAAACAGTGCCAAAAGTGATCTGTTTGACAGTTCTAATTTAAACGGATCTTTTCAGAAAATGGAGGAAATCAGGTCGCTGAAGGCATCAACATGACTGAGAGCGTGACGGTTTTGCCTGCAGAGGCAACTGTGAACGACGGGCACAACCCAGGGTCAATGAACACTAGGCCTCCACACAACAGCCTGATCCAAAAGGCAGAGAACAGGAAGACGCAGAGCTACAAAGTGGAACCTGTGGCGGGAGGAGTCAGTAAGGACATGCACAACTTTTCCCTGGAGAACAAGAGGGAGACTGAGTATGTAAGTCACACCCAGAGGCAATAAGACTTTATGTGGTGAAATCTGTTTGGGATGATAAAAACATAGACAGAAGTAATTAAAAATTAGCTCCGCGGTCACTGTGGGTTCTGCGCAGCTTATTAGATAACACATCACATTTCAATACACACCTATAAAAAGCTACCTCACAGTTTAAATATGCTCACATATGTTTTCAGATACAAACCTGATTTCAAAAACAAATAAATAGCAAGCAAAGTAATTTATGGTCAGATCTGTACGTAGAGATGTAGACCAAAGATGGCACAGGGATGGCATTTTTTTTTTTACATAGTTACATTGCTTTTAGTCCTTTTTTTATTTCATATGATTCTGCAACATGACATTGCACCAAATTTCTTTTTTTATGCAGATATTGGATAAAATTTATGTGAAGACAATACTTGTGGCAATATTTAGAATTGAACATGCTGACCCCCATGCACAATTCTGTATGGCAGAAAATAATAACTGCAGGACATATTGTGAAGGAAGCATTATGCTGTGGAGAGACTTTGATTTACCGAACATCTGGTTAGAGGTTTAGTGAAGCAGCAGTCTCAGCAGAGATTCACAAACTTCTCTTTCTGGAGACACCTCCTCCAGATCTCCTGGGGGAAGCCCAAGGTGCTCCCAGGACAGCCAAAAGACAAAGCCCCTCCATAATGTCCCGGGTTGTCCCCTGGGCCTCCTCCTAGACGCCTCCTTCCCTAGGCAGAGGGCATCTGAAAAGATGTCCGAGCCACCTCAGCTGACTCCTCTCGATGTGAAGTGTCTCTTCGAGCCTCTCCTAAATGACAGAGCTCCTCACTCTATCTCAAAGACAGAGCCCATCCACCGTGCGGAGAAAGCTAATTTCTGCCGCTTGTATCTGGGATCACTTTCTTTCCATCATGATTGAGATTTCATAACCATAGATGAGGATATAGGAACATAGACTGACCGGTAAATCGAGAGCGTTGCATTTTCAGTCAGCTCTCTCTTCACCATAACAGATCGTTCGGCATCCGTATTATAGCAGCAGCCGCACCGATCTATTGATATATTGTCTATTAATCTCCCGCTCCACGCTCGCCTCACTCATGAAAAGGACCCAAACATACTTGAACTTCTGCACTAGAGGCAGGAATTCTCCTACAAACTGAAGGGGACAAACCACCTTTTCCCCTGTAGACGTATTAGACGGCATTTTAAGCATTTGATAGATTTTGAGGCTGTATGCTTGTAGCCTTGTTGCCTTAGCATTGGTAATTAAAAAAAAAAGGCATCAATGACCTAACTTTTGCTCTGCAGCCAGCTATCATCAAGATTGACAGCAGGATGTTTATAGTCCCTTCGGAATCCTTTTTTGGATTTATTGTCTTTCTTAAAAATATATAATTAAAAGACAGATGAGATTATGCCATTAGTTTCTTTGAAATGACTCATCAATGGAGTAAGCTTGTATCAAGTTAAAAAGGTTGACAAAAGCTAACAATTAATATCTTTTTTTATGCTGTGTTTTCTTTGTTTGTTGGAGCTAAATTTGGACAAGAGAACATATGGGCAAGAAAGCAAATTTTTTTATGTATTTCTTTAGTCTAAATTACGAAAAAGAACCGCTAGGCTGATATGAGATAACATTTCGAGTGTGCTGAGGTCAGTTCTTTGTAACCTGAAGCCTAGTTCAATCATTTTCTTCTGGTTTGCTTGAGTGTTAGGTTTTGATAACCCTCGTGGCCTACACAGATGATGACAAAGTATATTACTCTGTTTGGATTTTCTTTCCATGTGGCATCATTGTGATCATATTTATGCATGACTGTGTCTAAGTGTTGATCTGATTGTTTAAAAGAAACATGATCACTACCTCAGCAATCTGTGAGAAGGTCTTTGTAAGCCTCTTTTAAGCCCATACAGTGTGGAAATTTACTGCCCATAGAGCAGCTACAATCTGCCTTCAAGCACACTGGGTCTGGGATTCCATTGAGCAAAACTTCTTTGTAAAAAAAAAATACTATCACTAAGCATGTATTTATTTACAGCTGATTGTGTCCCACAGTATATGATGACATCTGGGTATAATAATATGTGATAAACTGATTCCCCTAAAAGACTGCTGTCTTCTGAATGGCCAAATTAACAGTTGTTTTTTGTTGTACCTTAGCCATATACAACTGAAGAACATTTGTGCCACTGTCGACACGTAGGTGGTATGCATGCGAGTTTAGTAAAAATATAACATACAAACAATGCCAAACATTGCTGAGCTCTGCAATTTGTGGATAAAAGTTCAAAGGCTAACTTTATGGGGCTTTTTTTTACCGTTGTTTAGGTACAATTAGCTTTGATTACAAATATTTTGAAGCAGAAGGTACCACTTTTTTTAGAGTTGGTATCTCATTTTGGGGCATGACCTCTTTAACCTGGACCCACCAGAAAGTTCATTCTGTACGATAATGACTACTTATAAAGACATATTTTTGAATCAAAGAGCAAAACTAAGATTAAGTGATGTCACAAGGTCATTGTAAATGCTTTACACACAAACCCTAAAAGTTGTAAATTTTGATATTCTCTCTATTTCTAACCTGTATGTTGATTTGTTTGCTGTTTTAGGGGCCATGCCGACGGGAGATAGATAGCATCATGAACAGCCTGAAGATCAACAATGTGCTCAACCCTAGAGGCTTCCGCTTACCTAACTGTGACAAAAAGGGCTTCTACAAGAAAAAACAGGTGAGGGGCTCTCCCTGCCATTCCATCTCCGCTTTTCCTATTACACAAACCACTCACACACAAACAGGCATACACCGACACACACCTGTGGACATGCAAATAAACCCACCACATGCCTGAACACTTCCAAAGAATCTTCAAAGACTCATCCCAACCACCCACACATGCACAATCCCCCCCTTTTTTTTTGCTTCTCAGTTGCCTTGACAGCCACATCAACACTATATTATCAGAATGGCTAATAACCATGTATTACTCCAGTAAATGCACTGCAGTCGTCTGACTCATGCCTCACAGGAAATGAAGTCGGTCAGGTGTGTTTGTGGGTGTGTGTTGTGGAAGTGTGTGGGGGGTAGGGATGTAAGAATGTGGTCTGGGTGAGTGTGTGTGGCGCGGTGGATGTGGCAGCAGGGGAGTATATGCATGGCGCTTGTTTGATGGCGGTAGTTTTTGGTGGGGGTGCTGTTGGTGAGGTAAAGAAAACAAACAGGCTGTCACTGGTTTAGATTTTCTTGTCTGTGGAGCAGCAAACCGAGGCCACCCATGGCCAGCTCATTTAAAAGACACGAAAAAAAATCTAAACAGCAAAAGAAACAAGGATGTATAAGTTTGCTGAAGTACAATTGGCTTAAAGTTGTGTAGGAAAGGTGGTAGATGAAGGCTTGTGGGACAAATAAATATCATAGGCCAGTTTTATGAGGCTGGATTCCACTGAATTTATTCCAACAAACATATGAGTCACCAAAACGAATGTTACTCAGTGTTCAGCTCAACCCTTAACACAGACAATAAACCCAATGATAATCACCCCTCTACTCACAGCCCCATGTTGAGCTAATGCAAATAATCAGATTCCTGTCTATGCATTTTTTCTGACAAAAAGCTGAAGTTATCTGAATTTGCTGAACAAGATTTTGGTGCATGTCTTAAGATTAAATTACCAGTCCAAGGCATATACGTAGAGGATTTCAGATAATCGCAAGGATTTTCTCAATTTCTAAAACCAGAATTCAGTGTTCAGTTATTTTATTGCTTTATTGAATTATTCCTAGCTTCATTTTGCCAATGGGATATACCTTTCCAGAATCAAGCATTATCACACTGCAACACAAGTTGTGCTTTCCCTTTCATCCATCCGAACCTTGCGTGCTTACATGTAAACACATTACCTGCAGCCTATTAGTAGTAAAATAAGTACTTTAACATAAACCCAAATTTATTCAAAACCCTGATAGAATTAGAGTCAAATCATTTCAAAGTGCTGAAGATATTTCAATATCTTTGAGAATCTCAGCAACAAAAGTAAATTGTGAAACTACCACTGGAAGCATACATAAAAACTGGCCACTAAATTTATGTCTGGATTACAGTCATAGTAATAAGAAAATTGAAATACAACACTGTCTTTTCACTGGCACCAATTTTACAAAGATTGATTAACTTTTAAAGATTTCTTCTGACTACCTTCTGAAACAAATTTTTGATTTAGATATAAATATCTGCTCTAAAGATCCTGAAAACGTATCTTGCCTTTATTTGAATTCTTTTAGCAAAGTTTGCAGTTTATTTTCCTAAATGTTATGTACAACTTTCACCAGTAAATGTGATGGTTCTGGTGTAAGGGTGGGCTTTTGTAGGGCAGCGGTTAGCCTAGTCTTCCCGCCTTTTTCTGAGAGGAAGCAGACATGTTGTGGTAAATCTATCCGAGCCGATGTGCCTTTAAGGTGTGTTGCTGAGATTTATGACTGGAAACTTTGCAAACAGGAGAATGTGTGAATCACCTAGGGTGACAGTACTGTGAGGGGAGTAGGAAAGCAGGACATGGCTATGTGTGAGGGGTTGTACACATTCAAGAAATAATTTACTGAAGTGTTTTTTTTCTGTATCTACCTTTTTTAAAGAACAAAGTAACAGTTAAGCTGCTTAAAGATAGTTTGTTTCTTTTTTTTTTTACTTTTTCTAAGAAAAAAAAGTTAAACAGGCTACTTCCAGGAGAGAAATGATTCAGCTGATGCCAAAAAGCATGGCCTCCTGTCAACTTAAGTTATAATTTGTTTTTACTGCTACTTGATAAATTCAGGTATCAGGAAGACCAGTTGCAGCACGTTTTAAGTTTAAATGCCTGTCACACCATTGAATTAGCCCTTTGTTTCTGTTAGTAAAAATAATTCATGCCATTTGAAAATAATGCTTCTCCATTGCTTTTCAATGCAATTCTCATTGTAGTTTGGATCATTTAATTACCAGATAAGCAAATCTGCCATAAAACGTTTGGATAGATGGGAAAATTGCTCCACATAAGTGCCACAGCATTCATTTTTCAATTTAAATATGGTAGAATTTACCATATAGTAACACTGCTTTATCTTATTGGATACTGTCAAAGCACTTCACTCGCCTCAGTGTGCTGGATGCTTGAAACTATAAGAGGAAGATAAATGCTTTACTTGCTGTCTGAGTAATTTGGCAAATAATTATCTGACCACTTGGGGGCACTCCGAGCACTACATTTTTTTTTCCAAGGTGGTAAGACAATTCATTAATATCATTAAAAAACAGAGGTAAGTTGGAATAAAGAAAAACATTACTAACAGAGTCACAAACATTAACCGTAAGATATTTACTTATGGAGGTTTATCAAAGTTTCACTTTCGTTCTTTATGCGTTTTCTCACAAAATATATTATTCGTACCTTTCTATATGACCATATTTTGTAATGGCAACTTTAATCAGTGAGACAATAGAGGACCAAATAGCTATTATGTAGATAAACAACATTTGAAGTAAAGTCTTTGCAAAAACAGGTGTAGGATTAAACATTGTGTGCAAGAGTAGTAGCTTTAAATAGTATTGTTAATCTGAGGAGTTTGTCACAATACTGTGACAAACTTTTCAGATTAGCATGACTTTAATAAAGAGTATGTAACAACTAATGTGTTTAAGATTTCAAGTAATTTGTTTTTGTTTAACCTAAGGTTGTTGTTTTATTAAGGAGTCAAAACAGTCATGAAAACTTATTCTGTACTTTATGGTTATGTAAAGTTAAAAAAAGATGAAATCTGCAGATATTCTATTGTGGTTTTCTGTTTTCTGGTATTATGAGTGGCACGTAGAAACCTATTTTAGATGCAGTTATATGAATTGGCTCATCACCCTGCATGAACCAACACTGACCTGCTCATTACACCCCTCAGAGCTTCACTCTCTCTTTCTCTTATTCATCATTTAGCACACACCCATCATTAACCCCCTTTGTGCCTTGCCTACAGTCATGCACCAGCCTTTTGTTCTTCCTGCTGGCTCCATCATTCCATCCATCCTGCCCTTCCGCCCACCTGGCTCTTCCTTCCTTGTTTGGCATAGAATCACCCTGCAGAGGGTTGTGATTGGGACGGCAGTGTCTGCGTGTACATTGTTAAAGTTAAGTCTGAGCGTCTGAGAGGAAGAGGAGGAGGAGAAGAGGAGGTGGTGGGTTAAGGATGCGAGCCAGGTCCCAGTGTACTCTTCTGCTTCTTCCTTCACTGGGTGATGGCAGTGCTAGGCCCATAAGGGCTGACTTATTGAGCGTGACTCAGAGGGATCTGTATAAACGTACTCACTGACCACAATGGCTTTATAATAACTGACCAACTTTCGGAGACCCAGACATCTATTTTCACTCTGTCTCTCTTTTTCGTTCTGTTCCCTTCCCAAATATCAAATCCAGATCTCCTTCCGACTTCTTCTAAACAAAGTCTGTTTTTCTCTAATCCATGTTGCAAAATAAAAAAAGAAGAGTGAAGTCCTTTGTACCTTTAAGAAAAGGTCAGTATTTTTTTTTACTATAATAATAATTTATTCTCTACCAGTGCTGATGAATACAAAACAATAAAAAAACTATGCTCATTGTTGCAGGGAAGTAAAAATAGCTACTAGGATTAAGGGTTTCAAGCTAATCACTACGTTAAAAGTTTGCAAAAATGAAATTTGACATAAAGAAAAAGGGCAACTGTCATTTAGCTGCCTGAGACATGTAACATTTAGTGTTGTCCATCATTCAACTGATCTAACTTTTTTTCCAGTTCAAACTAGTCATTTTAGATTAAATATGATAGAATATAACTTGAAATCCCACAGGAACCTACTTTCTAAATGCCAGTATAGTACATTTTTTAATGACTAATAATTTTTCTATTGGTTTCTTCAAATTTAATAGTTTACACATACAAAGTATTCTGATTATAACAGATTTTGGAAACCCAGACAGTGATAGTAAACTGTAGGCACAGTAGCAGATTAGATTTTAAGAAACACCACAAACACATTACTGGGACAAACATGGCAAGACAGTTTTTTTTTATTTTTTTTTTCTACTCCAGCATTTTAATTTTTTGTGTATTTCTAAGTAAAGCGTATTTTTAGCAGTATATAACAGTAAATGAATGGAGGCCACATTGCTTTAAAACCCGCCCTTCATGCATGCACACGCATGCATGCAACAAAGAAAGAGTTTTAACAAAAAAAGATTTGTACATGCAGTTTATTTTTTGAAAGACTAAAAATCTTCTTGATTCTTGCTCTGCTTTTTTTCATATGCTCATTTAATAATTCAGATATGAAGTCATTTCATTTTTTCTTAAGTTTTTGCGCTGTCTGTTTTTTGTAATGCATCATTATTCAACTGTCCTAGAGAGCAACTGAGTGTTATCTTTATTATGCTGGCCATTTTTTGTGTGTTTGCTTCTTTCTTTTTTTTTTTTCTGAGTTCTAACTAATATTTCTTTGGTGAAACAATTCTTCAGTGAGATACTTTTTACATACTATTTGCATGATGATGTCCATTTATTTTTGGTGGGTATATAAATACTGTTATTGATACATTTTTAATAAAACTTCAAATAAATTAAATAAATAAATGTCCTCAAACAAAATATATATTTAAAAAATGTTGCCCATTCAATCATTTATTTACTTATGTACTTTAAGTTGTGTTTAGTTAAATATATATATATATTTAATTTTCTTATATTAAGACATATTTATTTTGTAAGAGATTTACTTAATTATCTTATAATGGAATTATATTTTCTGATATTTTTTATGTAAAAAAATATAAGTTATGTGTGACATTTAACATTCTTTTTATCTTTCGTCTTTCTATTTAATGTTCTTATACTCAAAGGAAAGGGCAGATTTTTATTTTGGAACAACTCTGGTCAGAGCTTTGCAGAGTGAATCAAGGAACAAAGACTTTTTTACCAGGCAGATTGATAGGTGTAACTCATTCTGAATTCTAAACGGTATAGATCTGGAATTTCTTCCGTAGAAAGTGTTCACAAAAAGGACATTAAGTACAATTCTTCGGGCGTGCAGGTGGCGCAGTGGTTAGCGCGCACGACCCATGTATGGAGGCCTTAGTCCTCGACGCAGGCGACC
>JAUZNJ010095074.1:0-21945 GCA_034780135.1 Jordanella pulchra
TAACCAGTAAGTAACCAGTTCAACCAGGGATGGCATACGTGCTAACTCTCATAGCTTGTTATTAAACAAAGTGAAGTGTGGCACTTCACTGGTTAATAGGCAATGCAAAACTGGGGGAATGGATTACCAATCTCATTAGAGAGCTCATAGCACAGGGCTAATGCACACCTTTAGTGCTTTGGAAACTTAAACCTACTGTTTGTCGAAACAGGAAGCCAACCTGCTCTTATGCTACAAACCAGGAAGTAGATTTTTTTTATCTTGTTTACAACACAGTTTGATTTATTTTCAGAAAGTGCCTACATTTTTTTTAAATACAGATTTTTTTTTCTAGTAAAGCTCTCCAGCTCAGTCTTAAATAATTATTTGTATTTTTTGTAAAATTGTGTTGCAGTAGGACAGTCATTTTAATACTTGTTCCTTTTGATTGTAGCCAAATTTAAAGTGAAGGAGTAAACATTTACATTTTGCTGTCTGTAACAGATGTCATGTGAAGCATATTTAAACATGTGGAGGTTTAGGATGTTATTAAACATTGAAAACAGTGCTAAGGCATTATTCATGCGTTTGGATGCTTTTTATGGATTCAGTTAGACGCTTTCTGTCTTTTCACGTAGGTTTGATCCAAAAAGAGCCTCAGTAAAACTGTAATAGTCCTTTTTGCAGCACTGAATAGTGTTGCACACCAGGGCTGCGGCCTGCATAGACGAAACCCTCGCCGTGTTGCAAAGCATCCCTCTGACTTGGCCCTTTGTGCTGCAGAGGAACGGTGAATGGTGTTCTCCAGCATGGGGCAACAATCACATATTGTTCTCCTACTGTGGCAAAGAAGCTGTAGGTTACCCTGTACCATCGCCAGAAAGCCTGAAGAGAAGATGCACTGCAATATCTCTGCCTGCTAACCAGCGATTTGTTGAGGTTCAGACCTCTGCAGTGCTGTTTTCTTGTAGCTGTTACTAGCTGCTGGGAGGGGGTGCTCGCCCTTTTTGGAGCAGAGTGGCTTTTGTTTCACCACTGCTTTGCTCTGTCATGATTTAAAAAATATCGACAGGCCTCAGGACAAAGAAGAAAACAGGTTTTTTTTTTTTTGCTTTTTTTTTCTTCTCCAAGGGTTGGATATCAACGCGGGGGGAACTGAACTGCAATTTGTTAGCATGTCGTTGAAGTCCCTCAAGGAGTTTGGCGTTTCAGCCGAACGGCTGGGCTCAATTTATAAAAGATGGATGGCTCGTGTCCAAAGGTCTGTTTGTAAAAGTTTTGTGAGTACATGTTTTTCAACCTTCAGTAATTGGTGTAAAGACGAGTTCATAGCCTGGTCTCCATAGATTTAAAATGAAATGCTGTTTTTAACTTTAGTTTTTTTTTGTTTTTGTTTGCTCTGACCTGCTGATTTTGATCCTGATTATTTTTGGATTATACCACCTCAGACTAATATGGTAAAAGTTCTTGAATGGTTGTTGTCTTTATCCTGTAAAGCAGAAAGAAATGAAAATGTTTTCAATCAAAGTATACATATGTGCTTTACTTAATCACACTACATATAGTCAGTTGTTGTAATTTAGACAGAAGCAGGGAAAATCATAAATATCGTCATTTAGATTAATTCGCTGTTTGAAGCAGATCGTTCTGCCTTGGCTTCCTAAACATAGGAGAAGTTGGATTCCCCTACACATATTTAAGATGAGACTGTTGCCTCTGGCGGTCACCACAACGGAACGTTGTACATTTTTGTTTTTCCATAGTCCTTACCGTTTAAAACTTCACAGCAAAGCAGTTTGTGGCCGAAAGAAAAAAGAAGCAATAGAAACTTGTAAGGTTTTGCATAAACCTCCATCTTTGATTTACTTTCATTTTCCTTCTCTTAGCAACGGCAACGGGAGCAAGATGAACGGGTCACTGGAGCACATGGATCAGCCCGATCCAGATGCAATCAAGATGTTTGTGGGACAGGTTCCTCGGTCCTGGACAGAAACAGAACTAAAAGAACTTTTTGAGCCCTTCGGACCCGTGTATCAGATCAACATCCTCCGTGACCGTACGCAGAATCCTCCTCAGAGCAAAGGTATCCTCACACAGACACTTTGTGCTTTCCTCCTGATTTTATTGCAGATGATCTAATTCTCTTTATTTAAGAAAGTGTAGTTAATTGTCTTCTTCAGGTTTTACGGTATATATTTAAGTGTCTGGTCTTCTGATGTAGTGTTCATTTGGAAGCGTTTCCAACCGACTGTTTTTAAGTGCCGCTTCTGTTGTCTAGAAGCTGATATCTGGAATCAGTTTTTGTTCCACCTATCTTCTGGTTGGCCAGTTAGATCAACCCACTACCCAATCAGTGTAGAGGGGGGGAAATCAGGGCCCAAATGTGCACTTGTTACTGAAGAACAAAATGCAGAAGGCAACATGTATGTTTCTGTTCTGGACTGCAGATGTTCCCAAACTTTCTTTACAAGCGCACACAGGCAAATCTCCTCTACCAAAGAATTTAATCAAAACTTAAATGTTTTTGCTTTTTTATGTATAGGTACAAACTAACAAATTTTTCAAAGCTTTTATATGGCTCTTATGATGGCTTTTGATTGATATAACTTTAGAGTAAAACACTGCTGTGGTTGCATGAAACAGAGTATTATGGGTAGTATGGTTAGTATTCTTTACACACACAACCTTGACAAAGAGATTGGAAAAAGGCCTGTCAGCGAAAACCTAGTTACATGGACCGATGTTTTTCAGCTATTTCTCAATGCACACTTCCCTATATGTCTTCAATGTGTGTCTCCTCCATCAGATGTGGTTCAAATGATAGCATTACCTTCAACATGTCATCAGTGATGCAAGTGATGAAGCAGGGAAACACCTCAAACATGCAAGAAGATGGTTTCTACATCCATAAACTATTAATTAACTCCTTTTTTGGATTGCAATAGTTGTTGTTAGACTTTTACCTGGAGTCGGGGGTGATTCTGGTGCCAATGTCAGAAAACCACTGAAAAGCCTGGTTATCTCTGAGTTTAAAAGCACGCTCTCTTTCATTGGAAAAGTTCAAAGCCCGTCTTTTAAGATCAGCGCCCTCCCCTTTCTCTGTCAGCTATGATAGCCTATTGACATGGTAATGAAATGTAAATTTATTCTGATAGATAATCTGACCTGATTACAGCTGTCTTTGGTTAAACCTAAACTGTGAAATAGATTTATCGGTGATAAAACGGCCACCTTCTACTGCCGGTGGTGGAAGATTCACTATTATAATTGCAGAATGACATTGTGAAGAACAACGCGCTACACTTTACATCCCATAATTTCAACCACACATTTGTCTGTCTATGTATTAATGCTGCATTTTTAGTTGGTCCATTAAAAAAATGCAGTGAGATGTTGCAGAAGAGAAGATGCATATTAAAGATGTTTGCAAAGCAGAGCAGATTGTTTACAGATCTACTGAAACCCTTTCAGATTGCTGATGGCGTTAAGGTCACATTGTGTGCAGGTCCTGAAGAATCATCTGACTCTCATGCCTTTCTGGATGGTTTATTTAGCTCCAACAAATTGGAGTCCAGGCTAAGCAGAAGAGAAAGGGAGCTCTCAGCTGGTCGTGAAAAGAGTGCAGCTTGATGCATATTAGAGTTCAACAGCCCTCCCCACAGCCTGGGAGCTCCAGTAACAGAATAATACACACTATGTAGGTCAGAGACGCTGCAGTGCTCCACTTCCCCAACCCAGTGAAACTGACAGGCTGGAACGCCACTGGCGGTCTACTGGGACGGAAGGATGAGAAGGTTTTTTTGTTTTTTCTCTCCCCACCCTGTTCCTCATTTCTTCATGCTCCTCCCCCAAACCATCTATCTTCTTGTTCCTTCTTCCTTTGCTCTCTTCGGCCTCCTGTGCATATTTTTTGTTTTTTGGATTTGATCTCTGCACAACGCTGCAATACTTTGACAAAGGTTTTTCTTTTATCTGCCCCAGCTTGCTGGCGCTGTGGGGACCTGTAGGCTGCGAATCCGTTTTTCCCAGCTTTCCAACGCTGTTGGTCATCTTTGTCCATGTCAGTCCTGTAGAATGTGTTCCATCATGGCTGCCTACAAAATCGAAGCTAATTTTGAACATGATACCCAGAGATGCACAATATCCATTTAGGCTCCCTGAAAACTTCTACTGGGATTATTTTATAAAGTGTGTATAATTTATTCAGACTTGCTGTGTAGGATCTTTTATTTTTGTTGTACCCTCTGGTGGAGGTTCTAAGTACTACGGGGGCTACTTTTACTTCAAAATCCAAAATGGCTGCAGGTTTTTGAGGTAAAGTTTCTAAATTCTTCTTATTTTACGATCCTTGTGAGGAAAAGAGTCAAACAACAAAATAAATATTTAATTTAATGCTATATTGGAAAAACAGGTGAGAATGTATCAGCTGATTGGGTCAGTGAAGTTCAGGGTTTTTTCTTTCTTATTAATGCTGGTGTAAAAACAAATTTTCTTCTTGATTATACTCAATCTTTCTGGATAACAACCTTAATTTATTCAGATAACATGTAAATTATTGTTGTAATATTGATGTTCTTAAAAACTGTGTGGATGAAAATCTTTGACATTTCCCAAAGGCTGCCACCGTTTCTGAATCCAGCTTGTTCTAATATAGTTAAAAGCCTTAAATGATAAACACATAATTTAGTATCTCTACCTTCCTGTTATCTACCTAAAGTCTTGCTCTCTCTCATGCAGTTTTAATGTAGTTTAGACATGTAATAGACACTATAGGTTCCTATAGCTTTGCTAATTCATTGGGGTGTTTTTAAACTGCAGCCTACTTGTGGGTGGGGTGCATTCAATGTATTAAAAGATTGGATAATAGATTTCAACCTACCTCCTCTAAGCAGGGCAGAAAGTTGCTGATAAGTCACTATAAATTTCTCTAATATTTGTTCTGTTAATCATTGTTTAAACTTATTTTTTTTTATACTTTGTTTTAATGTCATTCCTTCTCCCCTCCCATTGTTCGCTCTTTTTTTCCTCCCTCCTTCTGCAGGATGCTGTTTTGTAACTTTTTATACAAGAAAAGCTGCACTGGAGGCCCAGAATGCACTGCACAACATAAAGACCTTAAGTGGGGTGAGTAAGCACAGCATGGGATGCTTTTAGCTGCCCGAGCCAGGCCCCCCCTCCCCATAGCCCGTTACAGGCTGTAAGCTCTCTATGTTGGCCGGTAATGAGTTCTCAGTTCACTGGAGGCCTGTCTGACCCTGGAAAAACATCAATCCCCTCTATCAGTAACATCCAGCAGAAGGCTGTGCTGAACTTCAGCACACTACACCGAGGAGTTAAACTGAGGCGGGATTTAAAGGTGGTTTGTTCAGAAGAGAGAAGGCCAGTAAAAGCTGATCTTCTGAATCGTTGACAAACCTTTTATTTCTGAGTTATAGTTAAGTCTGATAAAGATGGACTGGTTCTTCTGAGTGGTCCCATATTTCATCCGATTTGTCTGGTGAGATTGCTGCCTGCTCAACTGGAATAAGGGCAACAGCTTGTTGATGCTACAAATCTGTCTAAATGATGCCTTCCAATCAATTAAATCCATACCAGACAAGTCCAGGTGTCGATTTTAACTGCAGCTCGGACTGTTTAGACTAGAGCCCTTTCTCAGTGAAGGTGTAGCTTATGTATTGAACTGGTTTGATAAATGAGTCTCGAGGCCCGGTCTATATTGGTGTCTCTTCACTGGAAAACCATCCATCAGCTCGACATTTCAAATGGTGCGCTTCAAATGCCAATCCCTGGTCCTACTGTTAGTGGCATTTATGCAGGTGTGACTGAGTTAGCTTTGTGTCGGGGTGGAAAGGCTGATTTAAGTTTTTCTGTTCTCTCCTCTCTGCTTGCTCATCGACACTAGCTGGTCCCCACACTGAGCAGGCCATCTGTCGCTTGCCTTCAGTTCTCCTCAAAAACAAACCCTCTGTTTCTTGAATGCAACGTGCTCAGCAGCTAAAGATCAGGCTTGTTTCCTTTTTATGTGTCGTGGTATGGAAATTGGTGTGTGCTGGTTTGATTGATTTATCTTTAGATGACAGTGTTTATTTAATATGAACTGACGGCTCCTGGCTTCACTTTTGTCTCTTTGACAAGATTGAAAATGAGCAACGTGTTAAAAGATGTTCTGGCCAGAATTAGATCCTCACTTCCCAGATTTTCCACTCCTCGTCCTATTTGTTTAAGATCAGATGGTGTAAAGGATATATTAACGGATCTAAAGCGTACCATCCTAATACTTGTGCAATATGCATGTCAAAAAGAATCAATGGGTCCAGTCCCCCCACTCCCCACCACAGCCTGAAGTGAAATCTGATCCCGGACATTTGACATCCACCAGCAGCTTAGACACTCGCCCCTGAATCTCAAACTGGTCTTAAAGATGCAGAACATGATGCCGAGATGTGGGAAGTTGTTTTATGTAATGGGATTGATTTATGTTAATGACCGACTGTCTAAATCTCTTCTTTTTGTTCCCACAGATGCATCATCCTATCCAGATGAAACCTGCTGACAGTGAGAAAACAAGTGGTGGGTGGCTTCATTTTAAATGTTGAGATCCAAAAATTCAAATTTGACAAGCTAATAAAGACTGAAAAAGTGGGGGGTTACATTCAGTCATGCCTACTACTATAATTACACGTTAAAGATCCTCTGCCAGCAGTCCGACATATTCAGCTCACAGAAATGTGACATTTTAGACATTTTAGATTTTTTATTATTATTAAAAGGAGAAGCTGCTTTAATCTTTATAGACTGGTTTCAGTCATTTGTTTGACCGTCTGTTTATTCTAGTTTTTAGGTTGTCCTTATGCCAAGAAAGCAATTTAAAATGTTTGTTTTTTTTTCCCACATATGCAATAAAGATTTTATAAATCTCAAAATAATCCGTTTAGTGTTTGAGTTTTAGGAGCTTTAGTGATTCTAGGAATTTTTACTCTGCAATCCTTGAAAATTAGATGACAAATTTATTGTAATGCTGTCCCAAGAAGCTGTGACTAAAATTGACATGTTGGTGCCCCAGTTGTTGCTCCTCTCTACCCGTGTTTATTTTATGTTGCTGAAAATTATTTAATCTTTTATAGTTTCCACTGTGTACCCAAAGAGTTCTTAAATTATTAAAACACAGATGAGGGCTTCTATAAAGGTGACGGATGCTGTCTGCTCAGTTCCAGAGCTGCACCACACCCGCAGGCCTCCTGTTCTCATTAAAGTAATCAACCAGTTTAACTGTGACCTGATCAAAGATGTAACTACATCACAGAGAAATTCATTTTGATTCATTTACCTTTAGAAGGGCGCATGTGACCAGCTTTATAAAAACGTAAACTTGCCCCAAACCCTCCACTATACAGAAAATATTTCAAAACAAGTGCTGTAACTGAATTTGTAGACTTCACACACTACAATATAGGTTTTCTGTTTGACGAGAGGCGTTCAGAGGATAGGAATAATTAGCCTTATAAGAAGAGGAAAACAAAGCTGTAAATGGTGAATGAAACACAGAATTTGTTAGAAAATACATTTCGACTGTTTCTTGCTGCTGCTTTAATGGGTCCTTAATGATCTGCAATAACTATTTTTTTTTTTTGACTCCATCTGCAGCAGTGGAAGACAGAAAACTGTTTGTGGGAATGGTGTCGAAGAAATATGGCGAGAACGAGGTCAGAATGATGTTCTCGTCATTTGGGCAGATCGAGGAATGCCGAATCCTCCGGGGACCAGACGGTCAGAGCAGAGGTAAGTGGTCCTTTTAGCATCCAGGCACTCAGCTCTGAGCGCTACAGCTGCCACCCTCTGAACAGGAAGGGATTCTCATGAAGAATGTATGCTCCCCCCCCACCGTATTCGATTTAAACACCCAACAGCCGCAAAGTCCCAAAGCTCCAGTAGAGCCCTTCCTGTCCTGCCGTCGTTGGGTCTCTGAGCCTCCACATGTCACGGTGAAGGGCTGCTGCGCTCGCAGTCCGGCACAATGGCTCGTCTCCTTGGCAACTGCCGGCGGCCTGTGTTCATTGGCTCAGCTGGCAGACACTTCAGCTCAGCTGCTCCTTTACCACCTCCTTAATCATACACTGCAAAGGCTGGAATTACCTCGTATCTTGTGCATCGCTTTTTGTTGCACAAAGGCTCCAATCGCAGCCAGCAGTGAAATAAAAATATATGCTCAGCCTTTAGTTAGCTCTGTCCTAGTCATGGAGCCACTGTAAGTGGAGTCAGAAGGGCTGTATCAGTCTTTGATGTTTGATTTATTTCAGCAAATCACTGTGTGTATGTGTGCATTTAATGTTTTTATAATCACCTCTCCCCTTGACACCACATAGTCGAGCCTCTGGGTGGCGATTTAATCTGTTGATCATTGTGCTCATGTGACACGTGTTACTGTTCCTCTTCGTTGTGTTTTTTCTCCGTGTGCTAACCAGTGAGGGTGGTTCTGTGTGCTTGGGAGTTGCCATTTTCTGTACTGTAATGTCTTTTTTTGGGGTTCATAACGAGTTGTCCAAACCTTTTTTGTCTTGTTTTGTTTCTTCTTGTCCCTCCCTCCCCCCCTTTCCTATTGTTATCCCCCCTACAGGCTGTGCGTTTGTCACATTTGCTACCAGGGCAATGGCACAGAATGCAATCAAAACCATGCATCACTCTCAAACTATGGAGGTACTGTACCCCTTAGCACCTATTTCTCATTTCCCCCTTTTTTTACCCCTCATACATTTCTGCTGCCCCCTTGTGTCGGAAATATGAAGCGCTTGTTCTAGCAGTAGGCATTAATTCTTTAGGGCATGAGTTATCCATAATGACCTTTGCTAATTGCTATATCAGATTTTTAAATGAGAAATTAACTGATTAAAGTCAAAGCCTTGCTGGTTATAGTTATGAGCAGGAATCTTTTTATTTAGAGATAAAATAAATGCACCTCATTGCCTCTGAGGCATCTTTTTTTTTTTTTTTTTGTCCGGTCACGGTAAAAATAACCCACTCCATCAATTTTAGGTGGAAATAAAATTAGCCGCCCTTTTACACATTTTCAGATACTGGAGCTGAGCTCTCATCGAGGCGGTGGAGTCTTTGTGGAAGTAGAGCAGCAGTAATTTGACAGCTAGGTCAGAGGCTCCCCAGTGAAGTGTTGGACCCGGTCTAATTAGGAGCTCAACCAAACAGAACGCTCCTCCTCCTAGATTAAATTTGAGCCCCATTTTTTTGGGGGGGGGCAACTTGACCCACCCCTTCCCCCCCCCCCTTTTCCCAGTATCATTTCCTCCCCAGTTTCTTAGCTGCCATGGGAGGTGCTGCTGATGCAGAAGCCATTTTCCCTATTCAGCCTGGTCCCTGTCTGGCTCTACACTCTGTTAAAAACACAAACAAACAGAAACAAACTTTTGCACCGCATGCCTTGTCCATGCGTCTGTCTGAACAACATGTGACTGTATGTTTGCGAGGTTCTGTGTAATATAATGCATTTTTTCCGTCACGTCCGCTGACATCCATGTTTGAGTGTTTTTTAATCGTTCTCTCCATCTGTTGTGTGATATCTGTGGACTGAGTTAGCTCTGCAGAGTGCTAAAATTATTCACTGTCTGCACCATCGTCCCATACCCCCCCTCCTTTTTTGGAATGTAGCCTGGCTCAGCAATGCATGGCAGATGTCCTCTCTGTTAGCTTTGATATGCATGTGTGTAATGCATATCAAGGCTAATATTCCTTTTGCCACAATGTGTGCATTGGTAAATAAAAGGTTAATGTCTGTGTGTGTCTGCTTTAGAGCTCGTTTAACACGTTTTACCTTTCTTCCAGGGATGCTCTTCACCTTTGGTTGTGAAGTTTGCTGACACCCAGAGGGATAAGGAGCAGCGGCGCCTTCAGCAGCAACTTGTACAGCAGATCCAGCAGCTTAACAACGCCTCCACCTGGGGAAATCTGGCCGGGTTGGGGACCCTGACACCGCAGTATCTAGCTGTAAGTGTTGACCAAACCACGCTCTACTCCTGTGTCCGTATTTTCCAGAGTTTGGACTTTAAAAAAGTATATGGACCTCTTCTCTCAAGAGGGAGAATATTAATTTACAGTTTTCTTGTTTTTGTTGTTTTGGAAAGAAATCTAAAATCCATCTAAAAATAACACAGAAACTCTACTTCCAATTTAAAACTAAGCTAATATCTAAAAAATATTTTTTTAGCTATACAAATCTGACAAACATTCCTTAAATTTGGTCCTACAGAGTATCGACTCTGGAAATAAATACAAACACAAAAAAAATCGCAATTCTATATTTTTCATGGTCAATCAAATATATCCTAATAAATTCCATCCGTTTCTACATCAACTAAAATCAAGCAGAGCGAGGAATGTGGCTCATTCTGTTTTCTTTTCTCATGCTTGATACATTTTGAGGTTTGAAATATTGTGCAATGGTTCAGCCTGATCCATGCACCCATTTTCTTGGCTCAGACTACTAAACATCTTCACTCCCAGTTTGTGTTCTGGCTAATGAGGAAAGACACGTGACTTGCATGACTGTTCTGCAACTCTGAGCCAGAGACCATGTGACGAACACGAACAGACGAGCCGTTTTGTTTCTGCCAAGAAAACGAGGACAAGAAACTGGCAGGCTGCAATTTCACCAATTTGACAAAGCAATGGAAAATATTCTCTTAGCCAGGAATCTTTTTAGATATGCTAAATAAATGTTTAAATGTGTTGGGGGTCCTTTGGTTTGTATAGAGGAGGTTAGTTTGGCTGCTCTGTTTGATCTCTGCCTTTTCTTCTCCCCTCTTCTCTTCAGTTGCTCCAGCAGGCCACATCCACCAGTAATCAAAGCAGTTTTAACAGCATTCAGAGGCTAGGAGGTGAGTTCTTACAGTCAGATGCTGAAACTATTTATCTCATCACTTTAAATGTAAACCTATAGGCACTTTGCATATCGCCGGCTCAACATGGTTCTCTCCCCCCCCCCCCAAACATGTTTGAAGTTGAACATTTAATCACACTGCTGCTTTACATCAGGGAGGATTATACAGACGAGCTGTTCTAATACTGCAGACCTACGCATATAAAGCACATTCTCTTTGGTCGAGTTAATGCACTGCAGCTGTTGCGTTTAGAGGAATGAAGTAAAGTCAAATGTTAAATTTAAAGCTCTATTTTACTGCCTGCAATAGAAAATGTCCAAGACCTTTGGTGCATTTTCTTCTTTTAACAATTCAGTAATGTAACCCTGTCCTGTGAGTTTTATTTCTAACAATTTATTCGTAGCTTTGTAATGTGGAAATTGTCACCTTCATAACAACTATAATGAAGAATCAGTCATTTCTGTGTCCTCAGCTACACCAGGATGAAATCCAACAATTACAATAAAAAAGATCAGTTTTTGTGCAGCACTTTGCAGCCTTTCTTTAACAGAAGTCTAAGCTTATTTGATTATGCGTTAAAGAAGTCAAATGTCCTAAATATGTTGTGCAATTATTTGCTGTCCATTACTACTTTTATTTCTCATGGCTAAATAACTGTGGTGTTACACTGATTGTAAAATAATTTAAAAGGCTTTCAGTCAAATATCAGACGAAGGCCGTGTACGATGTGCTGTTGTTCAGCCCCATAGCCTGAAACAATAATCAGAACCCTGATTCAAAACATAAAATAGTGTTAAATTTCAAAAGTTATTTTCATAATCAATTAAGCTCTCCATTTTGAGGTCTTAAATTAGTTGTATGTCTTAAAATGCAGCATCCTGAAGCTTTCAGTCTGAATATCTGACTTGATGTTTCATCTGTCGAAGGCAGCTGCTGACATTCTGGGCAGAAAGATTTGCCGCAGACAGCGACGGTTTGAAAAGACATATGCCTGCAGGAACAGGAGCGTAAACATGGCTGTCCTCCATGATCAGCTCTTCATCTTTGTCTTTGCAGCAGGTGTGAATCCTCTTCAGCTGCAGAACTTGGCCACATTGGCTGCGGCCGCAGCTGCAGCCCAGAGCTCTGCCAGCCCGACTTCAACCAGTGCTCTGTCGACCAACAGCGGAGCCCTGGGGGGTCTCGCAAGTCCAGGTGATTGAACTCAGACATAAGCTGAGATTGTTAGTTTTCCATTTTAATGAAGACTAAATACAACAATAGAGAAAGGACCTCTCTCCTCAAATCAAGGTTTTCTCTTTAATTGTGTGCTTTAGTAATTAGCAACTTTTCTTCATGAAGCTGATGTGTTTTTTATAAACTCCTCTGCCAGGTTCAACAGCAGGGTCCAGTGCTGGTGCTGCCATGAACACTTTGGCCTCTCTGGGCACATTGCAGGGTCTCACTGGCACTTCAATGGGCCTCAGCAACCTTAACGCTCTCACTAGCAGTGTCAGTGGTGAGTCTCCTCTTACTCTTCCTGACATATACCTTTTTTTGTGCAGCTCATTAGTTTTTTGTTTTTTTTTGCCATTTTAGGTATGGGGGCCATGAATGGGGGCCTGGGAGCCTCCATGGCGAATGGTTCAGCTGCCAGTTCCATGGATGCATTGACACAGGCCTACTCAGGGATGCAGCAGTACACAGCCTCGGCGCTGCCCTCCCTCTACAGCCAGTCTCTGCTGCAGCAGAGCGTGGCTGGCAGTCAGAAGGAAGGTGAATACGTCCTTTACGAACACCCAGCACTTCCCACACTCCTGATGCAAGCCTGATTTAAACTACACATCATTATCAAATGTTGAATTCTTCTGAGTTTGTGTGTAACTTGAGGTCCTGGTTTCTTACAAAATGGAGTAGGGCCAGAGGGCGCCAACCTGTTCATCTACCACCTGCCGCAAGAGTTCGGGGACCAGGATCTTCTGCAGATGTTCATGCCTTTTGGAAATGTGGTCTCTGCCAAAGTCTTTATTGACAAACAGACCAATCTGAGCAAATGCTTTGGTGAGTGGATTTATCTTTGTGGTTTTATCTGTGACTCTTACATTTGCACAGCACTCCAGGTAAACTTATGATTTATTTAAAAATATGCTTTGTAATTCTTTTTCCTTTTTGTTTTTTTTAGCCTGAAGTCAGGCTTCTGGTTCTGGGTTTTCCAGGAACACAGACGTGGTTTAGTTTTGCTCAGATGAGGAACTTGAATTAACCTCACAGTAATGATGAACAGATTGTCTTGATTTAATGCAACATGTCATTTATGCAGAGATGCATTACTATCACGCCTCTAGCCACCTAAATAACACCTTGGTCATAACATTGGTGGTCAGTCTAGTCCTTGAGGCAGTTTCTGCATGTTTTTACCATGATGCTGTACCTAAAGCAGAGAATTCCTCCTCAGGATGTTCAGTTCATGTTTTTTAGACTCCTGCTGCATCCAGTGATGGAGGTTCCTCCATCATGTTTAAACGGCTTCCTTTCAAAGGAAGAGGTGTAAATAGACCTCCACTCAAGTTGGTTATAAATGGAGCTAATCAGACGGGATGATCAAAGAAACACTGTTATGTCCTGCTCCCCCTTAATGAGAAATGAATGGCTCTGAAGACAAAGATGCTTCCTTGGACCTGTGCTGAAGCAGGGTGGGCCTTTATGCTGATTGGTTGTTTGGCTGTATGAGGTCATGGTGAATCGCAGCTGCTCAGTAGTTGGATAGACGATGCTGTAAGAATGGGTGAAGCAGGCCAACAGAGTAACTAAACCCCAAATCAATATTTTATTATTTTTTATTAATGGTGCCTCTAATGATGCTTTCTTTATGTTGCTGGTCAAGCTTTGACTTTTCCTTGTAAGCTGTTTAATTTTGGATAAAGTAACCTGAATCTGTCTTGGTGCTTCCCTCATTTGTTGAAACAAATGTTCAGTTGGTTAAAACGGTTCAGATTAGTACACGTCTACGTCAGTGTTGAGCTCCGTTGAATTCAGATGTCGGTGACGTTTGTTTCTGCTTTGTGGAGGCTTGTTCCAGATATGAGTTCACGGCTGTATTTACACAGGTGATGTTTTCTCCTCTCTGGGTTGAGATGTCTAACGGGGGTCCGTTTTATTTCCAGGGTTCGTCAGCTATGACAATCCTGTCTCAGCACAGGCTGCCATTCAGGCCATGAACGGTTTCCAGATCGGAATGAAGAGGCTGAAGGTTCAGCTGAAGCGCTCCAAGAATGACAGCAAACCATACTGATCCTTGCCTGGGGCCTTGCCCCCCCTCCCCAGCTCATTTCTAGCACTGCTAGGGTAAGTTCACCCTCCTGCCAAGGTCACACAGCAGAGACTCAGGGGGGCAAGGGGACAGGAGCCCACCACAGGAGGAAGACTCACCCTTTTCCTTAAACAAAAAGAAAAAAAAACACAAAGAAAAAAGGTTTCTAAGATCTCTCCATGTTTTTTGCTGTACTTCATTCCTGCGGTTTTATGTACTTTTAAGTCTGAAATATTTTAATGTATATGATTATTTATGACTATCACTGGAGTCGGTGTTTGCTGGAGGTATTTTGTGTCACTGTATTTAGTGGAGAGCATCAGATGTTTCCACGCCACTTCATTGCCTTCAGGTCAAGTAACCAGACAGGTTGACTAAGGATCAGTTGTTGTGTTGAAGGGCTGAAGCGAGGTCACACAGACCCTGAGCCAGAGCTTCAACCTGCTTTTGACTTCTCATCTGTAGTCTGTCTCATCCGTGTCGTCGTGTAAATATCTAGCCTCTGCAGCCTCTTCTGTTTCCCCCCCCTCTTCTGTTTTGTCTGTTTACATTCATGATCTAAGCCATGTTGAGCTAGGCTACCTCTCTTTTTCTCAATTAACCTCCTCCAGTCATTCCATCCATCCTCCAAGTCTCCCACTGGGGACTGGGCTCTAGATGGATCTCTTTCAGTGCCAAGTATAAAAGTATGTGCATGTCAGAGTCTGCCATAAGTCCTAGTGGTGTCCCTTCTTTAAATCTTTGTTCTTTTGTATGTTGGGAAGAGGGGGGGGGCGTGTTTATCCTGCTGTCCTGTTGTGTGGTGACTTGCATTATTTTGTTTTTGTTGTTTGTGCCTCATGGCTTTAAAAAAACAAAACGATTTCTTGTGCTGTGCCCCTAACTTTCTCTTCTCTCCTCTTTGTCCTGTCTCTCCTCTCTCTCTCTCTCTCTCTCCTCTCTCTCTCTCTTTCTTCGTGTTTTTGTTCCTTTTTTAGAACAAATCTCCATGCCTGTTTGCTCATCATTAGCCTAGCATGTCTTCATGATGTTGAAAGCCAAGCCAAACCCCTTCTCCCTGGCCTCATCATCCCACCATTGTCTGTGATGTCTCTCTAAGCTCGCCTGACCAATACCCGGCCACCCACTGACCCTGACCTTAGCTCAACCTGATTTTTTCTGCATGTATGATCATATTTTTTGGTTTGTTTTTGTTTTGCTTTATTTTTTTTCCTCTATATGAAAATGTGACGGGCAGGTGAGAGAGGTCAAGCATATTAATGTGAAAAACTTAGCTGCAATGATTTCTTTGAAGAGATGTTTGGGGTTTTTTTCTGTTTAATATTTTTAAAACCTGTGGGATTTCTAATTTTTAACTTAGCTATGTTTTTTGTTTTACATGTTTCTTTTTTTTTTTTACCTCTCTCAGTAAAAGTTCACTTGAAAGTTGAATACAGGGATTGGCACACATCTGTGCTATTTGGTGCCATTAGCAATATTTTGGCTTCTTAAAAAAAAAATAAAATCTTTCAGACCACTTTTCAAAGCCTGACCAGAAAAAAAAAAAATAAAAAGAAAAAATCGCCCTGGGCGATCAATTTCGATCTCTACATTATGTGGGCAGTGTGACGATTTACATCAAGGCTATTTAAAACATATTTTCTCTTTCATTTACATATAATTGAGTGTATTTACCTTTTTATTAAAACTATCAATGGCACAATTTAAGGTACATTTGCTCTGCTGTGAGAAATGACTACCTACATGAGTCAACTTTTTTAGAACTGATTCACAAATAGACAATCTGTGGTTTAAATGCACACTTAGATTACCTATATTTTATACCATTGAATCTATAGAGGTTTAACTAACAGAACCCAGGTACAACTTTGGGTTGTTTTGTAGATTTCTGTTGTATTGTCATCTATGTTGGGGAGGGTGGGGGGCCTGATTTCAGATTATTAGCCTTAAAGAAAGAAAAAAGGACTAAAATTAAGTTGGGTGACCATTTAAAAGTCATTTGTAGTCAAATAAATTGGTTTGATTTGGGAAAAAAACATTTTAAGGGTCAAATTCTGAGGCTAATTTTTCTTTTCCTGTTATAAAAGTGTTCAACTTCAATGGTACGTCTTGACTCTGTGAATTTTTATTTCATTACTAACTTAATAGATGGGTGTTTGACTTTGGTTTAGTTTGGATTGCCTCATGTAGTAAAAATGATTTACAAATGTCTGTTAATCACACATAGACAATGTTTGATTTCTTTTTTTTTTTTTTTTTCATATTCTTTTTGTCGTTAAAGTGCCCATGTGTCAAACTTTGGTTTTTGGTTTTGAATACAGAACTTTTTCTGGGGTTTTTTCGCTGTAATATCTATTTTTTTTTTTTTTTTAACATGCAAAAACACACAGAGATATTTGATGTGGTTGCATCAGTGGGAGCCCCTGAAGAGGAGATCACTTGGACAAATAAAACACAACCTGTGGGTCTCTGCACATTTTAGACGCACCGTTTTGCTTTTTTTTTTTTTTTTGTCAAACCCTTTGTTGTTTTTTTCTTTATTTCTCACACGGCACATTTAAAAAGCTCTACCACTAATGGGTTGGGATACAAATACATTCCATTAATCTGCACCAAGTTTACACTTTTTATCAGGGTGAAATATTCTCTCTTGTGCTACACATTGTTAGGGGGGAATAAGAAGAAAAAAAGCCCTGCTAAAATAACCACTTCACCCGCCCCTCTACCCCTTAGAAAAAAAAAATAAAGCAAAAACAAACAAAAGGGTAGCTACAAAAAAAAAACCTGCTCATCTGGTGGCGCTAAAGAGTTATCAACTCAGGGGTTTTTATGCGTTTCAAACTTCAACACGCAGGATTACCACACAAAATGCACACTTTTCTCACCATTTTGAACCTTTTTAAGTTGGGCTTTTTTTTTTTTATTTTATTGTAACCCAATATATATATTTAAATAAAAAAAATACCAAATTTGCAACAGTGCTTGAGAGAAGTGTTCTAGTTTTGTAAGGAAATGTAAAGCACAATTGTGGGAGCTAAACACGTGGACAGAATGTGGTGATTGTGTGTGTGATTTTGATCCAAAATTTTCAAGGTACCACTGATTTCTCTTTTAATATGGGCATGTGCTTTTTACGGTGTTTTTTCTATCCAAATGCAATACAATATTCAAAGTGCCATAATATAAATATATGTCTAGAAACTGCCTACACATTGTTATTAGGCCTTGGTTTAGAGATTGCTGCGGTTGGCCTTTTTTTTTTCCCTTTTGGTTCTGGTCTGTAAATGCCAGTGTCATAAAGCTGTTACCTGCTAATGTTCCCACTTTCTTCCTGCCCCCCCCTCCCCTTACTGTGTGCTGAGTTGTTAGTAAAATGTGTTTTGTGATGTACTCGATTTCAACAGTTGGTTTTAAAAACGAAAAAATAATTGTAGATAAACAATAAACTTACCTATACATTTGAAGGATAAACGTCTCGCTTAGTGAGTATTGCAACGCTTTGACGTCAACTGTATTGTTTATCGTGTTTTTGTTTTAATTTAGGATAAGAGGGGGTTTGAAGTCTAATCTACAGCCTAAAAGTTGGCTTTGGTAGAAGATTATTGCAGGTGTTTTGCTTAGTAGGTTATGGGTTGGTATTAAAAACAGCAACAAAATAAAAATAAAAAGCACAATGTATAGTCAGAGCACTCCCAACAGGAACTGGACTCACTTCAGGGGCTTCCATCACAAACCATCAGCTCTAACAATCATTTTGACTCTTTCTCATTTTGAAGTGCTTTTCATTTGAAGTGTGGTAGCTTTGCGTTTCTATAGCGGCTTTTTTTTCTTGCTGTTTTTTTTTTTCTTGATTTGGGGAAAAGGAAAGAAAATCAATCGTATTCTCTTGTCTGCTAATAAGTAAAACTTCATGTTTTGCCAACAGTTTTCATAGATGTATCGTCTCGAGGAAAGCCAAAGTGAGTGCATCTTGATGTGATCTGTGTTATACGAGCAGTTTATTTCTGTTTTAAACATTTTGGAGGGGGTCGGGATTTAAAAAAAAATAATAATAGACATACACAGGCTGTCCCAATTTCTACAACTGGTTGTTCATATGTATTTTGTACCAGTGAAGCTTTTTTATATTGGAAATTAAAAGGAAAAGAAGAAAAAAAAAACATTGAAAAGAAAAAAAAAAATAGGTCTTGAGTTTGGCATTTTGGCGATGTCTAGCTTTTTATTTTTGTCCTGGTTTTGCCTCTAAAATATGCCTGATTTAGATTTAATTTTCATTGGTTAATCTGTTTCGGGGGAGGGTTGGGATCCTCTAGAATCATGGTAAGTTTCATGCTACAATTTGTGCTTTCCACATAATTTAATAGTCTGGATTTTGACAACTCGTGTGGATAACTGTCTTAGTTACAAAGTTACGTGTTTAGTTTAAAGCTTTGCTTTTTACTTGTGTACCTTGTTTTCCCACCATAGCAGAGTGTCTAGTTGAAAGACTGTTCTGTTTTGTTTTTTTTTCTTTCATTTTGATCAGTGTTTGTTTGTGTGGTGTGTTTCTTTGCCTCTGTCTTGAAATTAAACCATTTCCCCTAATATGGACCGTGTGTCTTTGTCTGTTTTGTGCTTGTCCAGTGTTGTGCAGGCATTTTATGGACCCCTCCCTCTCCCAGTGTGTCGTGTGTCTCGTGCTTCTCTTTGCTGTAGTATTTTAATTATCAACCCGTTGCAGAATGGCTGCATGCACGGTTAAACTTCTATGGAGCCAAGAAAAAAAGGTGAATACAGCGAGTGAGTTGCTTGTTGAATACTTAATAGTAAACAAAAGCCTTTTGGAATTATTAATCCAGGAAGGTAGACTTTGAATTTGGCAGTGGTTTTACAAATAGCTTCATGTTTACAGAATTCTTTAGTAGATAAGAAATAAAAAGTAGTTCTACAGATCGGGCCTTTTGGGAAGAAGGGAAAGAGGAAAACTTGATACAGCAAACCTAAAGGTTCTCTGGTCTTATGAATCAACGTTGGATTTTGTTCTTTGTTTCACATGCCAGGCTTTAAACACACCATTCAAACAGAAGAAAATGGTACATTTCTTGAAAATTGAAGCTGATCAGAGTTGATCTTAAGCTGAATGCTGTTAAATAAAGGCCATTACTGGAAGAAAACTGGAGGTTCAACTGATGGGGCAGCTTCAGTGAAATAACTTCATTAAAAGCATATTCATAAGTTGGCCCCCAGGTCAAAGTCCAGACCTAAATCTCACGGAGGGGCTGTGGAAAGACCTAGATTAAAACTTAGTTGTCAGCTGACCTGAGGTTTAAAAGCATAAAACTTTAAGAGTTGCTTCAATAAAGTAGCTGGAAGTTGTAACAAAAAATACTAAATGTTTCAAGGGGACTAAGTACCTTTTTATGTAAAAAAAAAAAAAAAAAAAAAAAATCCTGTTTGGAACCGATTAATCTTAAATGAGTTTATTTCTAAAAGCCTGCATGCCTGATTGCTTTGATAAACAATTTAGGCCTCATTGAGCATCTGATAAAGTTCTCATATGTAATCTTCAATGAATAGATATAAAAACCTTTAGGTGACTTTTAAAAATCAATTTTCGAAAGGCTCTAATATTTCCTTTTAAATGAAGACCTTTGCTCTAATATCCAAGTTTTTGTTATTAGGAAATAAAGATTATTAATCACGTAAAGGGATCCAACTTGGCTGGAATCCCGGTTTCTCATTTTTCCCAAATAAATAAATAAAGCAAAGCAAATAAATCCACTTTTAAACTCGGACACAAGCTTTGGTACATTACAATAAATTATTTGCTGGAGGTCTTACTGCGATACTGCTATTTATTCTATTTTAATTCGTGAAAGTAAGCATGTTTGACTAGATGATATCAAACTTGATAAAAGCCCAAGTGGCAACAATGGAGCTGTGCAATACCACCACCTAGTGGTGAACTCATGAAATCGACAACGCCAAGATGATCTGGTTTGTCCCGTAATGACAAGAGACTTCCTGTTAAATTTTGATTCTGGCAACCTTTTTGGGGATTTTTTTTTTATAGATTTAACATGCACTGCTCTCTTTGCTGTTTATTTTTTAGCTCTGAACAGCTTCCCATCAAATTAAAGCATCCCCACAACAGGCTGCTGCCACCGCCGTTTATTATGCATTTGGCGTTTTCAGGATGTATGTTTTCTGCCACTCGAAGCATTTTTTTGCTGGTCTAACAGTCCAGCTTAGGACCATCTCACCAAAGAACAAGCGTTGATAATTTCTATATATACCAAAAGCTAAAACATTATTTTCATAATCTAACCCTGTCTCTTGTCTAAGTTGTCTCTTATTTTCACATATTCCTCTTGTGCCATGCAGTCAGCCTGCGAGGCTTTCAACAGAACAATTTGATTTGACATTAAAGCTCCATTAATAGCTCCATGGACGGACCTTATTTAGTAAATAATTGACTTTTTAGGGGATTTTAGTTAAACGTATTACCTTAACAATGACTGAAAACAAACTGCATACCACTTTGTAAAATCCGTAGTATGAAAAAACATGAAACGCATACACAAAGATCCTCTAAACTTACGCTGAGTACAATTTATCGATTTAGGACATTAAATCCAAATAAATACATCAGTTTGCGGTAGTAAAACACCGCTTTATGTTATATTGGTGGGGGGCAAAAAAACTAAAAGCAGACATACTTTGAAATTTCAAGGAGCACCTGAACGCATCACTGTGACGTCAGTGTAACAGTCTTAATGGCGCTCGCTTTAAATAAAAACGTATTTTAACAGAAAATCGACACAGTTTACTCGGTATGACATCTACACCTCTTTGTCTTGAATAAAATAAAAATAAAACAATCAAAAATTAAATATGGATGAAGAGCCTAAGAGAGTTGTTATTAAACGTTTCCAAGCCGTTCGGCCAATAGGTGGCCGGTGCGGCATCTCCTCCCAACATGTCCTTCCACCTCGGCAGTATGGCTGCCGTGTTATAGCCGATTAGCTAGGCTAGAGACGCTTCAAAGCAGTAGGATTAAAGATTTACAGTCAGGAAAATGTCGGCTGTTCTTTTTTTGAAAACGTGTATGAGAAGACTGCCACCAAATGCTGCTCGACAGGTCTTCGGCTGCTGCTATCACACCGAGAGAGGAGTGTACGGGTACCGACCCAAGCAGCTCGGCGTGGACCACAAGTCACAGAGGGACCGCATCGCTGCACTAAACCAAGGTCGGTAAAAACTACAGCAGGAGAGCTGATATGGAGGCGATGGGGGTCAAATTATGGATATGGCAATAAAAACTGTTCTAATTATCCTGGCGTTGTGGATTAGTCGGAGCATCTCCCACACAGGCGCTCATCGTCGCGTCACGGAGGTGTTGTAAACGGAGCGCACCTGTGCTGGTTAGAAAGAGCCACCTTTATTTACAATAACTGCAGAGGCGACGGTAGAGAGGAGCAGAAGGGGGATATGACCATCCCCACCACTCAGAAAATTAATCAAAAACATGAACCTTCTTTATATTTATTGTAAACAAAGTGACACTTTTTCTGATGCTGATATTCTTAACTAGCTATTAATAAAGTTTTAGAAAACACTAAGTTAATTTTTCTTAGAAAATGTGAGTATTAAACAGGTGGGTCTACAGAAGAATTGAGATGTTTATATGGAAATGTGAACTGACTTTAAGCATATCTATGTTCTATACAGTGTACTGTATATATTTAGTGTTGGGCACTGAGAGTCGGTGATAAATGGGAACAACTTCTAACTTTTCAGTTCCCTCTGAAA
>JAUZNJ010095085.1:0-21944 GCA_034780135.1 Jordanella pulchra
TATATCAACCCTATTACCCGTAATATAGCATGATCCATTTTCTTTATGCAGTTTCACAACACTTTATTCTTTAAAGCCTCAATAACATTTTTTACATATATTAAGTTTCTGATGCTTTAGGTACTTATATCGTATAAAACAACTGAATTATTTTGTTTAAATGATTCTTACTGTTTGTTTCTGCTGTGTTGGGTTGAATGTCTGAACTGGAGGAAAAAGTAGGAAGGCAGCATCGCTTCCTGCACCTCAGCTCCACTCAACTCGACGTGGAAGTAGTGATGTTTTACACTCCCATCATTCAGTTAGTGGGTTTCATCATATGAAACAGATACGAAGCGAATTAAAATAGACAATGAATTAAGTTACATTTAAAAGTATTCATACGTTCGACAGATCTACGTTAAAGTACTTTTCAATCCCTAACGAGTAGAAAACAAGGCTGGTATTAGTTAAGAAATAATGTAAGAGGAGGAAAGTATAAAAAAAAGGATCTGCTCTAAATGCAGAAGGTGAGCTATGAATTTTGTTGATAGGAAGTGTAAAATTTCTGTTTGCATGGACACTAAATAAAATGATCCGATCACGAGGTGTATTCATGTACCAAGAGTTCAATCAGACAATCATTTCAGCAAGCAAACTTGTTTTCCAGAAATGCTTTAGCAGCACAAGCTGCCTGTTTTGTAAACGAACCCATTATTGTCCGTTCATCCTCAACTTTAGCTACTATTTGTTCCCGCTTCTCACATTTCCTCTTCCCTTTGATGTGGTTTCTGTCCACTTTGAAAATACATTTGTTTTTGCTGCTCATTTTGATGAAGTTAAGGCCTTAGAGGTACCTTATGCTAACACTACGTTGCGACTGGGGTATGTATGGCATGTTCATCCACACATTACATTACATTTAGAGCCAGGAGCCAGTGAATGAAGTTTAGTAAAGAGAAAAGCGTCACACTGATGTTGCAAACGTGCACAGAGGAGATGATTTTACTCCAATGATCCAAATGGGTGTTACATTGACACCAATAGACCGAATCAGATAAATAAAAATCTTCAGTCTGACATGTTTACATGACAGTTTTGATGTGATCAGGCCTTCAAACCAATTACTTGTTTCCATGTAAACGTAGCTACTTAAAAGTCTGGTGTTAAAAGTTGTTCTATAATGTACTTGTGTGTTCGTACATTAATAAGTTACATCTATTTTTTTGTTGTTTTGTTTTTTCTCTAGGCCTGTCTCTGGGGGCACACCTTGTCCTGACCTCGTGGATCAGCCTAGGTTGACTGAAGGATCTAGAAGTTTCCACTCGCAGCTATATTCCTCTCTTCCTGACGTGTCATCAATCAGGGAGGCTGGATTGCACGACGACGCCTCCTCTGAGTCCATCGAGTCGCTCAATCTCCAGCTGCCTGGGAAACAAAACAGCAAGCCAAACACTTTTGATGCAGATAATTATATTTACTCTAGTGAATTGGATTCCGACCTGAACACGCCGTTGGAGCAGAACCCTCCAAAAGGGGATGGGACAATCCCAGATTGCATTGTTGAATCTGTGATGAATGAAGACCACTGTGAGGATGATACTCCTGTGGCTTTCTGCGAATCCATCGCACAAAGAGTGAGGAGGGAAAGATCAAGCAGGAGGTCTGGGTTGGACCAGGCAGACCTGGTTAAAGATACTAACCCATCAGACAATGAAACCTTAAAGGAACCAGAGGAAGAAAAGAAGAGGCGTGAGGAAGACGGGGAAAACTTTAACATGCTTAACTTTATTGGAGACTGGCCGTCTGAAGGGTCTCTTCAGCAGCGGCAGGTGAGGAGAGGAGAAAGGCAAAGAGGGATGCAAGTAAAGGAAATTGGTGATGATGAAAAGTCGTCTGGTCCTGATGTAATGGAGTTTCAGAAGCTTCTTGATCTTATCCAGGTGGGTCTGGTCACAGATCACATGAGTTCATCATCCCCACTTTCTCTCAGCTTGGGGGAAGAATTTGAGAACAAGAATGAGGCGGGTGGTGTGGTGGAAGAAGTTCATCTTAGCAGCAGAGAGAGGCAGCAAAACGATAGCAAGGCTGACTTACCTGACTGCATCCAGGACTGGAAGCTGAAGCAATCACCAGGCAGCACAGGTGACTGTGAAGGATTGGAGAGTGAAAACAGAGCGAGTAATAACACTAAAAGGGACACTAATGGTTCAGAAACTGCCAAAGAACAGATAAAATTACCAGCTGTATGCAGCGATGAAGTTGGAAGCAGAGATCCGGATGTGAAGGAAAATCTCAGAGCCGTTGGAGCAGAGTCTGATAAGACCCCTGATCGTTCCATGTCTGAGTTATTTGCAGAAGCGGAAAGTTGTGGGAGCAGTCAGGAGAAAAAGCAACAAGGTCGAAGGTCGGGTAAGCTGTGTAAGCTGGCCCTCACCTTCTCTCACAATTCTGCTATGGATGATTCCCACTGTCCAAAGACGACAGTGGAAAACGCAGATGGCAAAGACAGCCCTAAGTCTGACGCTCAAACCATCAGTTCGGATCCGTTCTCCAGGCCCCATCCTGAGCTGCCGGCCCCTCTCGCTTTAACAGAAACCAGTTGCTTCGCCCAAACAGAACCTCAGGACTTTGCTCTTCTCTGGCGTCTCAACCGTCCCAGCGGCTCCGACAGCGCATACGTCTCCCCCAGCGAACACTCGGGTGATATCCGGGTCTTGGAAGGAAACTCTACTCGTTTTGTGCCGCAGTCGTCTTCTGCAGCAGCTGATACTCATTCATCCAGCCACACTGACATACCCTACCGGGTGGTGCATGAGAAGAGCTCACAGATGGAGGAGGAAGAGCTCGGGGTGAGCCAGGACCGGCTGGAAAGCCTGCGCATTCTAAGCCGGCATTTTAAACTGGTTAGTTTCGATACGTTAGAGGATCTGTATGACAAGTGTGGTAGGGACTTGCAATGGACCACCAACCTCTTGCTGGACTCTGGAGAGAGATTTTTCAGGGACGAAGATTATGTGGAGCTCATTCAATCATCCAACCTAAGTGAAGCTCTGTGTACGGCTTCAGATACTGAACCAGTTAATGAGGTTGAGCAAACAGGAGCTGGGGTTGAAGAAGAAACCCAGGCGTCAACTTGTCGGGCAGTTAACGAATCAAATGAATGCAAGGACGTCCCATCTGGAGGGGAATCAATTCCAGTTATAGCCGAGGAGCCATCAGATCAACCCTCTGACTCAGAGCAGCCTCCTCAGACAGAACCTCGCCTCCCTGAGGCTGCAGAGAAATTAGAGCACGGCTCCAACAACGACCACTTACATACAGAAGCATATTTCGAAGACGGAGCTTGGAGCACAGATGAGGTGGAAGGTATTTTAGAAGTCGAGGGTGAAACTACCGACGATATTGCAAGCATGGATGAGATCAATCACCTTCTGCAGGCTGAGCTGGAAGAGATGGAGAGAGAACAAATTTGGAGGAAACCTGAGAGACGAAGCCAACACCTGGACATTAAAACCGTGGAGCTAAAACTACCCACAGAGCTGGCACTGCAGCTGACAGAGCTGTTTGGTCCTGTTGGAGTGGACCCAGGTAATTTCACTATAGGCTGTCCACTCTGAATAGATTTCTGCTGGTATATTTCAAACTAAAATAATCTTCTAAATTTTAGGACAAAGTAAAGTAGCTGCCATATATGCAGCAGCTCACAAAAAAAAACCCTTGTGTCCTTCAATGTTTTTGCGAATAAAAATAAACATGAAACGTGTGCTGTTGTATTCAGCCCCTGTCACTCTAATGTCACTCTAACCATCTTATTCTACTAAAATATAGCCATCCACCCAAAAGCACAGGCCTATATCTGACTGCGTCTTATTCCCAATGCTATGTTATACACTTCAACAGCTGCTACCTGCCAAAATAAACGTGTATTTTTGACTTGCTTGCCGAGTTACCACCTGACCGACAAAAGAGACCCGGATAAGTTGTTAATAAATCATACAGGCTTTTATTGAAACCATCATCCTCGCACTAAAATAAAGTGGTGGCAGCAACAATGTGTTCAGATGGGAGACATAGAAGCTCATTGAGAAAAGGTAAATGAAGCTACATGCAGGGAAACCCTGGAAGTAAGCCAGTCAGTGGCTGGAAAACCATTAAATCTGTAACCACCCAGTTGGTGGTTAACCATCCAGCAAAGAAGTAATAACCCCAAGACATACAGTCAGCACTACAGTTCAGCTGTATTTATTGAACAAATTAAGCCATTTATATCAGTGGCCCAGTTGGAGTCCAAACCTTAACAATGTTGAGAATCTTTTTGCCAGCCTTGGAAATATTTTTTTTTCCATCTAATCAGACTAAGCTTCCCTCTTTTATTAAGATGGAGAGACAAAAATATTGAAAACTCTAAATGTACAACAATAACTGCTGTGAAAGCTGGTGACTGAAAGTATCGACTCCAGGGGGAGATGAATACAAATGCACACCACATGGGTCACATTTCTAATGTTAGATTTTTGAAAACCATAAATAATTTTCCTTCCACTTCAAGGCTATGTGCTGCATTCTCTGCATCTGTCATAAAATCCAGTTAAGAGATTAAAGGTTGTGGTATAAAGTAACAAAGTTTAAGGGGTAATTTTGCAAGGTACAGCAAAGTAGCTGAGGTCGTTGGTGATCGTCTCAAACCTTTAATTGGAGGTCTGACTTTTGGTTCCTTATAACCAGGCACATGTTCAGCAGATGAGTTTGCTGTGGAGATGGACCTGAATCTGGCTAAACTCCTCCACCAAAAGTGGAAAGAAACAATCGAGGTGAGTTTAAAACCTCCAAAACCTCTTCTGTGTTTCTGTCTACCTCCTGTTAATCCATTTCATTTTCTAGGAAAGGCAAAGACAATCAGCTCTGCCCTTCCATATGCTCCATGATAGTAAGTAACAAGTATGTTTTGTTTTTTTACAGCAACAAACTGTAAAAACAGAAATTTCCTTCTTTTTAAAGACTCTAAAATGCAGATTTCTAAATGTTCAGGTTGGAGGGGGGATTCCAAACATGGTCCACGGGAGCCAGCTGGTAAAGATGGCGACAGCAAGCTCCCCTTCATGGATCACTGGAATGTCTCCCGACCACATGTCTCTCTTAGAGATATCATAAAAGAAGAACAAGCTCTGCAGGAGAGCATGCAGAAGGTATCTCACTCCCTTCATAGGTAACGGATCATCTGACAACGCCGTTGCTTCTTGTTTCACATAAATCCTTCTGCCGGCTTTTCTCTCAGACCAGACAGAGTCGCCTCGAGCTCCACCGCTGGGACGGAGCTACATTGTTAAAGGAGAAGCAGCTTTACACTCTTTTTCCCACCATTGACCAACATTTCCTGCAGGACATCTTCAGAGATCACAAGTATGGAACAGCTGTATCCAACTACACCATCTTGTAATCATATATAACAGACTTGAAAGTTTTTTTTGCATCAGTAACATCAAAGAAGCTGATTTTTTTTCAGCTGTTTGGCTCCTTATTTTCTTAATCTTTTAGACACATTTTCAATATTTCAATACACATCATAGTCTATAATCATAGCATTGACCGCTGAATGATGTTCCAAGTTTTCATGTAGTTTAAAGTTTTTTTGTTTTTCAGAGCTAATATTTATTAAATGTTATGTTGGAGGATTTTTATAATTATTGCGAAACATTCGTCTTGTCTAGACATCTGTTGTAGGCATTGTTGGATGTCTTTCTAAGGCTTTTATTTTTTCCTACATCGATATCGTAATTATATCATATCGACCGACATTAAGAACAGTAATCGTGACATATCGTCCAGCCTTTGCTTCATGTTCAAATCCCCAGAAAATTCAACCTAACCCCCCCCCCCCCCTCCCCCTCCACCAGGCTGTTGTCTAATGCCGTAAAGTTGTCTTTTTTTTTTGTTCTTTTGTTCATTGCTGTGCATAGTTACAATCTGACTCAGACAGAGTTGTTTCTACGCTCCCTTCTGAACGAGGAGGAACCTGTGAAGACGGTCGTTGCACCAGAAGCTCCTCGGTCGGACCAGCACAGAGCTGTTAGCAAAGAAAGGGAAAAGGTGGGACCTCGTCCTTTCTGAACACATTTTATTTGCATCTCTCACTATTTCGATTTCAAATTTCTGTTTATGAATAAAACAAACAAGACCAAACCTATGACAGTAAGCAGCCTTTTTGTAGGTTTATTTTTTGGTGATTTCTCATCTTTAACTTGTTCATTATAAGTTTAACATTTGTTTCAACGCAGTCTTTAGATTATACCCAATGGAGCAGCTACCTGCATTGTGCTCTTTTTATTTAATTCCTTCAGAAGCAGAAGCCTCTGGAGTCGGTTGTTCCTACCTATCAGGATACAAAGGACCCCGAGTACGAAGACTTCAGGGCTGAGGCAAATCTTCAGAGAAGGCAACAGATTGAGAGCTTTACCAAGGCTGCAGAAGCTTATAAGCAGGGTCGCAGAGAAGTTGCCTCGTTTTATGCTCAGCAGGTAACTGTTTATGCATTCTTGTATTAAGACCTTAATTAAAACTTTCCCTCAGTTTGCACTGCAGCTGCAACCTGCATTGTTTTTTCATTGGGATTCTGTTTCATAGTTCAACATAGAATATGGCAAAAACATAAAGTAAAAAACTAAATATAACGTGGCTCTACAAGCGTTTTACCAATAAATATCTAAAAGGTTTGTATGTCACTTTTTGTGAGCTGCAGGTATGTGGGTTATGTTTCCACCAGCTTTACACACTTTAAAGAAATGTTTTACACCTTTCTTAGTAAACTCAGTCAAACGAGTCAGTTTTTATAATTAATTTTCTGGATCTTAACTGGACGATTCTAACTCAGTGTTTCCCCCTTAGATTTATTCATTGTGGTTCTGCTTAAAGGTCAATTGTTATTTCAGTTTCATGTTTATGACTTATGGAGGCAACATGTTACATTCCCAATAAAGGGCTTTTCTTTTTTGGTTTTTATTTTAAGAAAGTCATCATTGTTTTCAATCAGCTTCATAACTACTAGTTTTTTTGTGTTGGTTTATCAAACCATATGAAATGTATTGTAGGAAATCCAAATCATGTCAGAACCAAAGTTATTGATTTTTAGCCTGGCAAAATGTAAGAAAGCTAATTTTCAACCTGTCCCAAATAAAAATCTTGGTTATCACTGCAACATCCAGCTTAAAGGATTGTGTTTCTTTATTTATGTATTTGCTTTTAACTCTACTCTTGTTTTAGGGACACTTGCACGGCCAACGGATGCGCGAAGCCAACCACAGAGCAGCTGTGCATATATTTGAAAGAGTAAACAAATCGCTGCTGCCCAGAAACGTCATGGACCTCCACGGGCTGCATGTGAATGAGGCCTTAGAGCATCTGGCTCAAGTCCTGGAGGAAAAAACTGCAGGTGAAGCAAACATTCTGCACAGCCTCCCTCCAGACATGAACCCTTATCAGGTTGATTCAAGTAGCAGGTAGATTTCTACCATCTGGAGCCAGAAAGTTGACTTGGATAATGCTTAAAGCTAAATGAATTGGCTGGAAACGCTAAATTGATGTAGAAATCCTTAGAGGTTAACGGTTAAAATGGCAAAAACATTTAAATAATTAAAACTTTAACAGAAATTAACTAAGTTAAACTGTTATCTGAAGCAATAGCTCAAACTGCTCTGCCTGGTGTTTAAAAGACATCAAATGAGAAGGTGAAGAAAATATTGAACCATTGTGAAATGTATTTGCTGAAAACATAGGAAAGCAAAAGAAATTACAGAAATGAATTAAAATATAAATCACAAAGTATAAGAATAGAAAACAAATCTTAGTAGCAGGTTTTTCCAACTGGGCCAAAATGAACAATGTCTTGTTCAGACAGGATTTAGAACAGAGCATATTAGCTCTGTTCTTGAATTATAACACGCTGTATCTGGGTTCAGACAGGCTGCCCTTCTTTGCCTTCAGCTTATCTGACATCCAGCTGCTTGTCTTCTAACAATAAGACAAGAACACATTGTGTCTGCTCTAGCTGCTCTCCACCAGCTCTCTTTGTGCCCCTGAATCATTTTAAAAATAATTACATTTTTCTTTAGATGTCTCAGTGGCCTGCTCCACCTTAGTTGTCCTTCACTGATTCTAAGCTGCTTCTGCTGGAGCTCAGAGGCAATCTGCCTTTTGCTACTTTACTTCCTAATGTTAGGCAGGCTTCTTTGCCGTTTCTTTTTAAATCCCTTTCTAAGGCTCCAGTGTTTAAAACTGCATGAGCTGTTGTCTTCATTTATTTTTAAATATTCAGCGCTGTGGGTTTTTTCTGTGAGTTTTATAAATGAACTGGATAGATTAAGTTGGATAATTGCCTTACATAAAGTTTGGTTAATATATATAAGTTAAAAAAAGCTATGAAATCTAAAATTATTAACCGGTGTCTTGATCCTGCTTCACCTTTACCGCTATACTGTGGTGCGAACGTGCTCCTGGTAACTGTATTTTGTGTGTTTTGTTTCTCTCTGGCCTCTTTGTGAACAGACTGCGAGCAGGGTCTGTGTCAACCTCAACTCTCTGTCATCACAGGAAGAGGAAACCACAGCCAGGGGGGAGTGGCCCGCATCCGCCCCGCCGTCATAGACTACCTCACCAACAAGCACTACAGGTACACATGCGCTCACACGACACGATCACACACAAGCAGGAGACGAGTTCGCCTTCACCCAAAGCTTCTCCTTGTGTGTTCCTGCCAGGTTCACTGAGCCGAAGCCAGGCCTCGTGTTGGTCTCTTTGAAGTGATGAGACCCCGTCTTTGCTGCCGTGAATTTTCTTCATCTCTTCTTCTCATTTTTAAGAACAATAATCTGTATGGTGTGAAAAAAAAACAGTCAGTATTGGTATTTTTTTTTGTTTCCCCAAACATTGAACCCACTCCATCAGTCCTTGAGCTACTGAAAACTGAAAGTATATTATATAATAATCTCCCACCCGGTATGGGATGGAACTACATAAGTATTAAACAAAAATTTTTTTTTTTTTTTTACCTGTAAGGTGGTTGAAAGCATGTACATTTTATCGTTAAAAATTCTTTAAAGTTTTGGTTTTACCTATTACCTGTTTTAGATGATCAGGTTTTGAAGTTGGCTGACTATTAAGTCATTTTTTTGAGCCTTACTATTCATGTTTCCTACCTTCATCTAAATAAATTCTAACAGTTTGTGCAGAGAGGAGACTTCCCCTGCAGGACGAAGGCTGCATATTTTCTTAAAACACTGTTAATGCCTTAAACTTGATATTCTTTTAAAGTCGATGTCTTAAATAGAAGATAGAGCTTTTCTCTCTTAGTTTCACCTGAACCTGTGAGTTAAAACTTCACATATGATCAAAGCGCATCAAAAAAGGCGAGCCACTATTGTTGAGCAGATGGAGCAATCTCTGCTGTGGCTTCTGAGGCAGCTGGCCCGCTTTAGGCTCAGCACCTGGCCGCTGTAACACAACGTTTTCTAACACGTCGTATATGTGTGAGAAAGGTTAGCTGCTAATTCTCTGATCCTCAAACTCAGGTGACTCGGTGTGTAGGTGGTTTCCAGCTCATTCCTGGTAGCTTTTAAAATACTTTTTGCCCAGTGTTGTAGCAGCTGTCCTCTAAGGGACGCCGCGTCAGTTTTATAGAGTTAAAAATTTTTATTTTTCTAAAAGGAGTGAGTTTGGATATACTATTGTCAGCACACTTATTGTAAAGAATGTATTTTTTTGTAATTTTGTCTACAATTTTACAGAGTATGCTATTTGTGAAAATAAATCTATTTCTTTAAATTCACTTGTATCTGTCTTTATTTGTTGAGCGTCTTTCATAGCCGGTTTATTTCAGCTGTTTAAGTTTGAGGCTTTTTTTCTTTTGCAGTCTTTCGTTGCAGAATCTGCAAAGGAGCTTTTTAAGAATTGGATTGTTTTAAGCGAAATAATCAGTTCCGTAAATGTTTAAACTAAATGTATAAAAATGACTTCCTGTTTGTAGCAATGCATACACATTTATACTAGCCTCTCGTTACAATAGGAAATACAAGGAAACATGGGCTGGAAATAAAAAATAAAGATCAGACTTTGTTGGATCTTTATTAATTTGGGAAAGAAAATTTTAAGCCAGGAAAAACTAGGAGAAAAAGCTGTTTTTTTTTTCTTTTATGACTGTTTTCTATTACTGTGTCCTGGAATCTTTTATTAATGATATATAAATATCACTTCCCTTGGGTACAAATAATTGTCTACTTTTTATTTATAGTGGGAAAGAAAATTTTTTGTAGAAAATCCCTCCTTTTTTTTTCTAAGTTCTTTTTTTTAAATAAAGTAGCTACCACAGCTATCGTCTCTATGGGTCATTAAGTCTCTATAACAAGTCATTTTAATTTCTTATTTTAATCATTTTAATGGGCTATATTTAAGCTTTAGCGTTACATTAAAATCAGAGGTTTAAGATTGAAGTCATATTTTCATGCTGCATTTAAGAGTTTTAAATATTTTCATTTTTCCTTCAGCAGGGTGTGGTAAAGATGAAAGAAATAAGATTCACCTGATTATGAATTAACAAAGTAAAGCAAAACTATAAAAGTAGAGAAGAAAGCAAACCTTTAAGTCTGTGCTCACAGAACAACGATGTGTTCAATTCCGCATCTAGACTCAATTTTATTTATATCACGTCTAAAATGGAATAAAATGTTTTTTATTTAATATTGTTGCATTAATATATGTATTGTTTGTTTTATTCTATAAATACTTTTTCTGAAAATAATTAAATACAATAAATATATAATTCCAGCTTTTGGATATATTTTGTTGAATTATAATAGTTTGTTTTTTTGACACAGTTACCAAAGATAACTAATAAGGTTAAAAAGAAACAAAAAAGATCACCTGAATTTATTGGTAAACCACATTCTAGTGGCTTGATAGCAGCAAAAGTAGATGGAGCTTCAGAATTCAAAACTTTAAAAAGAACCTATGTGGAACCTGAATGGCTTGTTTGTTTTTCTTGCGACCAATAGAAAGGGACGTCTCCAAAGCTGAGGATGGAACTGACGCCTGAGCTAATTTAGGAATTCAAAACTGTAGTTAAAGGATTTTTGTCTTTTTTCTGAAACACATCAGTGTAATAGAAACATTAGTGAAACTACAAATAATGTTGCACACACTAATGTTTGCAAAGAGGTTATGTGGGAAAAAAAAAAAGCTTGTGAAGCATTTTTAGCCAGTATTACTGCATATAGAGTAAAATCAGACGAAAATTGCGTTTTACTCCAAAATGCCTCTTAATTTGGCAGTTGTTCTTTTCACTTTAACTATTCTTACACACGTTAAAAGCATTGGCATTATCCTAAAGACTTGACCTTTATTTTTTATTTTAGGTCCTGCTGGTCTGAATCTTGATGAAATACCTCAGGAATCCAGTAGATGGCGGTAATTTCCCTCTATTACACAAAACAGTACAATAAATTGTTGATAATTTTCCGGAGCAAACGTTAAACTTCACCAACACTTTTACGGCTTCATTATGCTACAATGCATCTCAAAGTTTGCCACCTATAAGTGAATAATTCATAATTTTAAGGAGAGTAAAAGCCACATAATCACAGCTGTTTTAAATCCCTTACTTGAAAGGCAGCATCTTAAAAACCTAATATTGAAGAAATAGATATTTGTTATGTATACGATGACAAAAAGAATCTTTTTTTTAACTTTATCTTGTTTTTTTTTCTTTTAGGTGTTGTCAAGATTCACTGCTAGCATTAACAGACAGAATTTGACCACCATCGCTCAGATGGAAAATCAGATGTGGCTTGAAATCAGTAACTCAAACCTTTGTTTTTCGCTTTTCTCCTCTCACATTTTCCCCTGTAAATTAGACATTTCTTCTTCAAAGTGGGCTTCTTAACACCTGAAACAGAGTGACTCAGTGAAGATCCCCATCTGTGCTGGAAAATACGATAGAAGACAAAATCTCAACTTTTGTTTTTTTCTTTGATGTTTTCTTTTTCCTTTGTTTCCACTCAGATAATTCAGATATTTTGCTTGTTGTATTTTATTTTATTTCAGTGTATTTCCCCAACAGAGATTAAGTCCTAGCGAAATGGAAAGGAACAGACTCCTTTCAGACTCTAATGGTTAAAAAAAAACAAAACACATCATACTAAATACTGTTAGTTTTTATAGCAGTTTGGTTTGCCAGTCATTTTCCTCATTCAAACCCAGACTGCATGTTAAAATCTTCTCTTTTTAGTCCAAACAACTTGCCTGAGTTTATTCTGAAAGACGTTTAGACTTTAAGCTGATTCCTTAAAGTCCAAGCTGGCTACTGGTATAACTAGAGGCAAATTAACCCGTTATATGTACAGTCTACCAGGCAGAACTATAGATTTTTTCTTATTTAAAAAGTCACTATTCATAGTTCAATTATTTCCTGCTTGGATCTTGGTCTGGTTCACACTTCATGCACACTGTAACTGGTTGTTTCTGGCTATAAATATATTGACTCTTACTACTCTTTTTCAAAATAAAACCCCAAAAACCTATTGCTGGATTTGAAAGTACAATGCAGCTTTTCCAATGCTGTAGCTTTTAAATTTTCTCTTTATCTTAACAGAATCGAAGAAAACTTACACAAAACTTTCCAGAGTTGAATAACATTTTACCAAACCCCACTACGCTTCAGTTTAGCTTTACACTGTATAATTACTGTTGATTAAATACTGAATAAAACAGGAGTACTTTATCTGAAGTGCAGTTTAACAAAAATTTTGAACAGTGTTTTACAAGCAGAACAGGACATTTGGTGCTCAGCCCCAAATGTATTTTTTGTTTAGGATCTCTAGCAGTCATGACCTGAGTACATGCGTTTATAAGCAGAGGGCTTTTCACCATTAATGTTTTCAATGGTCTTTTCCATCACTGTTTTGCCGAAATGCTTTTCTTATGAGTTTAATGGTGAAGTTGAAATGTCTGGCAAATAAAACCAATGAGATGAGAAGGCAGCTAAAAATACTTTTGTGTCTCACAACAAAACACTCGAGCTTCTGGCATAAATTGCGACTTGGGTGAGCTGGTTCTTCTGCTGCCCGACCCTCAACCAAAGACACACCCATCCCACAACAAAGATCAGTACACAAAAAAAAAAAAAACAAACAACAAAAAACTTTACTGTGGTATAACTTATTGGAAACATTAACAAATATTCTACACTATCATAACAGATCTATCTTCAGATCATGTGATTCTTTACTTTTTGGCTGCTTCAGATTTAATACATACCAAGTTTTTAACACTAAGACAAATATTTGCTAACAGTTTCAGTGTCTAGTGGTATAGCATAAAAAACAAAAGCATAAACCAAAATATTCAAAATAACAGGCACGGCTTGGTTAGCTGAAGGGTGCTTTTAATGTATTTACTTATACTCAAAAGTTTTAATTGCTAAGTTTTAATTTAAAAATCATATACAGAACAATTGTTAGTCATGAGTTCAACTGGAAAATTGAAAAGCGTCAAACCAACACCAGACCCAAAATCCAGCAAATGTACCTTTTCTATTGAATCTAGAGATAACTGGAGTAAAAGAAAAGAAACAATTATCTGAATATGTACTAGTGTTTTTTGCACACTTTACTGTGTAATCTTCTTTAGGGATCAGGTTGCTATGGTGTTTGAAACTGCAGTGTTTTGGGAATACATTATTATTAGCTTAAATTGCTAACAGTAGTTAGCCTGGTGACTGACACCAACGATTAGCAAATGTTTCTCATCATTTTCGTTCTAAGGTTCCAATCTTGAAGGTAAAATGGAAGCTTGTTTTTGGTTTGCTGTTTTCTGCATCAGTTCATATTAGAAATTCTCCAGTTTATTTTTGATCATTGTACCAGAGCAACTCTTCTTTATCGGCTGGGAGTACCAGGAAACTCTACTGTAAATCTGCTCCTATTTATCTTTCAAATGACACCAACGTGCTACTTGGCTACACTTTGAGAACCATAAATATTGATGGGTGGATGAATAGAAGGTATATTTAAATATTTTAAACCCCTTTCTTTTTGTTGAGATTTCACAAATAAAAAAATGACTCTTTATTTAAATAGCTCAGTCCAGATTTGATCGGGTGATACAGTTAAGCCTTAATTTACCCATAGTTTTGTCTTTAGAATGAATTTCACTTAAAAAAAGCTTTGAGAAAAAGACATCTCTGAGGGTTTAATGAAAAAAAATGCAGCATCTGCTTTAAATAATGAAGACTTTTTGTGTTTTAATAATAAAAAAAACATGAAATGAATCTGTAAATGAATATAGTAATCAAAACATTTTCCTTTCAGCATTACAAGGATTAAATCCTTATCATGATCCTTATCATGATTGTCTACTGACACCCCTCATGCTCTCTGTTTTTTTTCCAAGATGTATCTTTAGTGGTGAGCTCCTTGTCATCACCCTAATCTTTAGCTCCCTCCACAAATTATAAAATCTAAATACTCTTCTTACTGTAGGAATAATCAGCTAAGCTTTACAGTGCTTAAAAACAGGATATAAGTTGTGTCCTCACTAAGCCTGGTTTCACTGACCACTATCCTGCACACTTCTGGCTCGATAGATTTGGATACATTGGAATTGGATAGATCAATTTCACACAAAGCAGTGCCAAGAGCGACATTTAAAATCTGCTCCCAGATTAAAAAAGCTTGAAGCCACCTTCCATGACTGCTTTATATCAACAGCCCAGACTGCTTGACCAGCTATAGACTGGCACGTTTGTGAATGGAAGGCGAACACTTCTACCTTAACAAGAATGCAATAACAACTTATGCGGGCAACCATGTATGGTGGCCTCAGACCTTGATGCGGCCGCTGCTGGTTCGAATCCTGGCCAGTTGACCTTTTCCGCATGTCTTCCCCTCTCTCTACACCCCTTTCCTGTCTGCCTACTTAAAAAAGGCCACTAGAGTTTAATTAAAACCATTTTTTCAGTAACTATTCAATATATGGTGGATTTGACTTCTACACATTTTGCTCCTCTATTTATCTTTTTCTCCTCGCCTTTCTTTTTCCTTTTTCTAACCTTAATGCTGTTGCAGCAGAGCTGCATCACTTACTGGTATAGTTATTGCAGCACTTATTATGGCTCCAAATGTTAGAGCCATAATAGGTCTTTTTTTACTGATTAAAAAGTAAAAAAAGGTCTTTGTTTCCTTTTGGTCTTAGCCTTTATATACATAGATGCTTTATTAAATCTTCATTTTAAAAATTATGTTTCCCATAGTACCGAAAAATCACAAATCGCGTAAGAAATACAACAAAATTAATGAAAAACATTCATAAAATGACCGTGGTCAGGAGGAAGTCTTGTGCAGCATATCATAGCACCCTGAACCCTTGCACTCATACCCCGTTGGCCAACAACGTGACAGGCAGAATGACTTTACAGCCATTTTTTGTTTTCTGACAGCTTGTAAACAACAGCATAACTCTATATTAGAGATTTCTATATTTCTGCTGATGGGCGGTGCCATATTTGTTCCAGTTGCTCTGCTATTTTTTGTGTCTAAGTTCCATGGTGAGAACCAGCAGTAAGAAAACCACCTAAAGTGATCAAAACTGTAGAAAGAGATTAAAAAAAGCAGCCTTATTGTATGAAGCACAGCTGCTGTGGGGGAGGTGAGCTGTAGATCTGTCACACCTCCACACTCCAACAAGCGGATGTGTTTTACTTTGCCTTTTCTCGCACTTTCTGACTTCCCTCGTCTACCAATTATCAACCCAGTCTGCCAGAGGCTGCTACAGCATTTTATCTCAGTGATGGCCTAATTTACTCTCCACCTTCCTTCCCTCTGTTACCATGAAGATGAGCAGGTTGTAGCTAAGCAGTTAGTTTAAAGGTTGTCTTTTTCGACCGGGTGACATCTGACAGGCGCCTGCCGACATCCGCCCGTTGAAGATTGGGGTGACTGACAAGGTAGGCCCGAACATCCACTTTAGTTTTGTCGCTTCTTTTGAGCATTAGAGTCGTTCTTTTCTGTTTTTTGGTTTTTAATAAAACCTTCTTTTGATGCCTTTACAGCAACAGACTTGCTTTGTTTCTTCTTTTTAAATCCGAACATTGTTCATGTGAGGTTTGTTTGTTTGATCGAAAGACAAAAATTAAAAAAAGGATCCATTCTAAAATGTTAACATTTGCTTTAGTTGTTTTATCAAAATCATTTTTTTTTTCTTTTTTACACGTGAGATCACTGAGCTGAAATGTGGAAAACCCACTGATTAATGTGTCCCATCGGTGCGATAGCAGGTCTTTCCATCTAGATGACATGGAAGGTGGTTTTGAGGTTACTTCTTCTGCTTCGCGTAAACACAGGATCAGTTAGAAGCAGCTCATAATTTCTAAGCAATTAAAATAAGCATTCATCTCGATAACTGTAGAAATGATAAACAGCTAGGCCAATATTTTTTGCCCTTTGCTCAGACTGTAGAAGCATGATATTTGGTGTAAACAGCAGAAGGAACACTGGGAGGTTTTGATGTAAAAGACAAAATGTAAGATGAGTGCAAAAGAGTGAAACACGTGTGAGCTTGATGATGAGGTTCAGAAGATAAGCACCTGTGTGTGTTTTCAGGATCAAGCAGTGGATTCTGGGTCACACCCAAGCATACATATCTTTACTTCCGTATTAAAATCTCTTATATAGTCAGACATTATCTAATGTTAAAGCAGTGGTGCTCACATGTTCATGTTAGATTTTATCCTACTAGAGAAACTAAAAAAAACTTCAACTTGTGATTCTTCATATTATCAACATTTTTAATCCTCTTTTCCCAGGAGAACATCAATATTCAGCGACGAACACTGAGATCTGCACTGGAAGATTGGTAAATCAGGAGATGACGACAGAGAGATTCCTGAGCTGACCATGTTGCAGCTGAGGCCGAGCGGAAGCGAGACGAGCCGAGATGGCCTGAAGAACCGAGAAGTTGCGTAAAGCTTCTGTTGAGGAGGTATCTTTGCACCAGATGTGTAAGAAACCTTTGAGGCCATAGAGCTCAGTTCAGTTCACTCAACTGCCACTGCAAGAGAAGAACTCTGGTAATGGCGTTTCATTGATATGGCTGAGCATTGCCTTTGAAGAATACTGCTTTCAGGGTATGGAATTTGAGGACATTGTATCCTGCTAAACGGTCAGGAAAACCTTGACGTTTCTTAGGAGAACCCGATAGAACCTAAAAGTTTTGTTAATCAACAGCAACCATGAATGGAATGACCGAACTGTCCGTGAAGTGTGTTCTGGTTGGGGACTGTGCGGTCGGCAAGACGGCCCTGCTGGTCCGCTTCACCTCAGAGACGTTCCCAGACTCATACAGGCCTACTGTGTTCGAAAACACCGGCGTGGAGGTATATATGGACGGTGTCCAAATCAGCCTCGGCCTGTGGGACACGGCGGGCAACGACAACTTCAGGCAGATCCGCCCAAGATCGTACCATCAGGCAGATGTCGTCCTTATGTGCTACTCTGTGGCCAACCCTAACTCCCTGGCCAGCATCCAACACAAGTGGATCGCCGAGGTCCGAGAGAACCTGCCTAGAGTCCCGGTGCTTGTTGTGGCCACACAGACGGACCTGAGGGAGATGGGGGTTCATCGGGGCAGCTGCATCTCACCGGCGGAGGGGAAACGAGTGGCTCATGAGGTTCACGCTAAGGGCTACCTGGAGTGCTCCTCCTTGAGTAACCGCGGCGTGCAGCAGGTGTTTGAGTACGCCGTCAGGACAGTTTTCAACAAGCACAAGAAACGGGAAAGGAGGCGGATGTTCGGCTTGAACCAGTGCAAAATGTTTTGACCTCTGACTTTAAGCTTTCTGTCATCTAACGGTTTTTTTTCTAGATGCGCTGTTCAAAATCAGTCAGTCACGAAGAGATGCAAGGACCCAAAGTGGGTTTCCTGTCATACCGCAGGGTTGTTCATCACTAGTCCCCCCCCCAAAAAAAACCCAAATGTATTTAAACTAAGAACACTTAGAAGACTCTTTCCAACCTGAAGAGAAAAGGTGATTCAATTCCCAGTCTATGGATTAATGGGACAAGAGAGCGTTATTTGAATTATATTTAATTGTACTACCACAAATACAATGATGCAAGAAGATGTTGTAGGTATGGTTTCATAAAGCCTGATCATGGTTAATTGCAGATGTTTTAAAATACAGTTTTAATGAAGTTTAGAGTCATTTTTTTATTTAAAAAAATGTTATTTGATATAAAAAGGTGTTTTTCTGAATGCATGGCTACTTCCCAAGATTTTTATACCCCTGGCAGATTAAAACATTTATTTATAAAGGCTTGTTCTGACTGGAATTAGCGCTAGTGTTTTAGTGTGGCTCTACTGGATTCTGAACTGAGAACCTGCAGGGAAATAAAAATTAGGGTGATGGTAAGGAGGTCTTTTCATCTCAAAGACTTGGTGCTCACCATCAAAGATTAGTCTCCCACCAACCAGTGGGATCATGCAAGAACTAATCAGAAACTGAAAAGAGTGTCATTGCTGTAATACCATTAAATAATTCTATGATTTTTTTTATTTATTTGTGAAAAGGGTACATCATTTTCAACATAAAGACCTTTTTTTTTTTTTAACATTTTTGAATACAGAGCTAAAAAGTGTTAAATTATTTTTTGAATTGATATTGCTTTTATATTGTTTTTTTTCCCTTTCTGATCAAAAGCAAAGATCTTGGTTAAAAGCATAATTTTAAATCTGCAAAGAGAGTGAATTATGTAAGGGTGTTTAATGTTTAAGAGTAAAGAAAACTCAATCAGAATTTAAACGGTTTATAAATTTCTTCTTTTTAAGAGAACAACCAGAAAGGGATAAAGAAATGTAGACTTGTGGCATATTTAATTTTATTTTCTAAAATGTAAAATCCTTTATTTGTATTACCATTATTCATAAAACAAGCAACGGACAAAACTCCAAACCACTGAATGCGTTTTTCATTTTTATTCGCAGACTTTGTGTCTCTACAGTTTGTCCGGATGAATGGACAGATGTTGCTGTTGATATATCAATGATTCAAATGTACAAGAATAAATTGAAAACTACAATTAGTAGCTTTTTCAGTGAAGTTTCTTGGTTCGTTTTGTTATGTTGGACATGCCTGGATTGAATTTGAACACGATTAAATGATCTTCACACTGTTCATCAGCTGCATGCGATGATCCTGAACAAACTCTTGAGGAATCAAACACTGTATGAAGTGCATACATCGTTTATTGTGGACTCTTAAGCGATTTTATACAATTTGAATAAAACCTGTGTTGTTCTGAATGTGTGTTTACAATTGCCCTTTTTATAATGCTATTAAGATAGTTGTAGGACTTCAGGCCTTTTTTTATATATAAAACTTTTCAGCTTTTAACTTCCTTATTTAAAATGTCAAATTTAAATTTTTTATTGATGGTTCACAAACATTACATCCATGCCATGCTCTGATAATCCTAGATACGTTGCAACTAAGTGGTAAAGCAATGAAACTATTGTCTTTTTTTGAAGTTATAAATGCACCCTTAATCCTGAATAATCTGCAGCTCAGTGTAAAGGTGTAAGAAATTTTGAGTTACTAAAACACACATTAACTCAGCATAAAAAAAGAGATGTAAAGATGTAAGGTTTAGAATTTAGATAAGACTTGAAGTATTCTCTTAGGCTTAGTTTAAAGAATCAGAGTATAAAACAGAATTTAGGGTTTAACCAATACTATATTGTATGTAAAAATACATGCAAAGGTTTTTAGATGTGTAGTGTATAAAATATATTTAAGGTCAGAGAAATTTGTTAGAAAAAAAACACTGATGAAAACCACAGTCACCCAGGAAAGAGGCTTAGAGAAGCTATTCCTTCCCCCTCATGTTTTCTCCCGCTCTTTCTCTGCATGTCTCAGTCTTCATGTGGTGTTCAGAGCCGCTGAGGATGAGAGGCATCATCTAGACTTTTAAAGGATATGTTTTAAAACACCTAACCGCATTTCAATCCACATATGCACACTTGTACGCAAACAAGTGACGGTTTCTGCATGTCCGTGCGCTTTAATATAGTATATGACGCGTTTGTAAAACCTGGACCAGCTGAACAGAGAAGAAGGCTTATAAATACAAAAAGTAATTCTACTCTGATTCGACTCAATTATGATCTCAATTCTTGTAATGTTTCGCAATCAACAATGTTGTTAACAAAAAGCCCATTAAGGCTTCGTTTCTACCACCTGCCTTCATTTATTCTGAACAAGAAAAGAGAAGCACCCCACTTTAAAAGTTTAGTGCGTTTGGCTCACAGCTGTGGTCACATCTTTTATGTCTCATCATGTGCTCTGCCACAGCTACCACAACGCCTCATCCCGTTATCTCTCTGTCTGAGTGTCTTTCTCTCTCTCTCTTTCTCATACACAATCTCATAGGAGGTGTTGTGAACTGTGTGTGTGTGTTGAGCCACTTCAGGGTTAGCGGTAGTTGTTCTGACATCTGAAGGGCCTCAGGAGATCTGTCTGAGGGGCTGGTAAGTAGGTCTTTTCTTCATCAGGGCCGACAGTTTACAAAACAGCCGCCACAACACAGATGCAGCAAAAAACTTTGAAAATACTTGTTCGTCACTGACTGATGCAGGACTGGAGAACCTGACTGTGCCGTTCATTTTAAAAAAAAAAACTAGCCAGACCCTTTGATACCCAAGGTAACCATGGCGACAAGACTTTGTGGGTTATCCCACAGAGCTACTGGTTATCGGTTCTTTTGCACAGACCTAACGTCTACTGATTTAACGTCAAAACTAAAGTTTTACTGACTGAAAGGTAAAAGGTGAGACTTGTCTATGTTTCATATCTAAATCAATCATGTACAGTGACTGATAAACAGGATAAAATACACTTTAAGGCTTTCTAGCTTTACTGGTTTTGCATCATGTATGTGCATCAGAATTTAAATACAGAGCATGAAAGTTTTTCTTTTTTTAATCCTACAACTGGCATTTCATTCAAGAAAATTGCAAGACCTAACCTTACTTTTCCTCCATTACTTTCTATATCAGTTTGCAGGGTATGTGATTTCATCCCACTTATTGAATTGACATTTTATTTTTCATTTGTAAATATATACCTACACACATTTTTTTATTCTTTTCTACCTAAGTCCCAAATCCAAAATTGGCCCAAAGAGTGGGTTTACTGGTTTAACCCACTGGATTCGTTTTTCAAACCAAAAACTGGTTAATGTGACATATGTGTAACATCAAATTAATCCAAGATGCCTGGTTCCACATCTGCTTTCTAACTTGATTTATCTTGGGATGTGGAAAGATGTTAACAGTCTTCAACACAAGGTGAGATGCAGGATATTAGCTGTACTGTCAGTCCATCAGAAGGTAATTGAGAGATACAGGCTGGACAGCTAATCACTAATAAATCAACCTAAACAAACACTGCTGGTGATTTTAACTTAAAGCTATTTGGTCCACTTTAACAGCCCGATTACAATCAGATCGCCAACTGCATTAGGGCAGATTTATAAGCTCAGCTTTAATGTAATGTGGTCTTATCTGCCATCCAAAGAGCTTAGTTTGTTTGCTAGAGGTCATTGGTTCAGTTTGTTTCAGCAAACTGATGTCTTTTATACGTTATTGATTTAGTTAGTTATGATAGTATCCCATTTAAACTTTGATGGAAAAACCTGTAGCAACAGACCCTGTTTTGAACACCTCAGATGGTGTCAAAAGATGAGGGAGATGTGATGGGTTTTAAGAAGGGATTTTAAAACATACACACTAAAAACAAGTGGGTAAAAAACCTAAATAACCCAAACTGGGTTATTTCCAGCGTTGGGCTATATATCTATATATAGGAAGATTATATTTCCCAACTTAAGTAACTTTTCAACATTCATAACAGAGTTTGGTAACTTTTA
>JAUZNJ010095096.1:0-21943 GCA_034780135.1 Jordanella pulchra
CCAAAACATTAAAACAGATAGTTTAACCGTTTATTATTTATTTAATTGAGGGTTATACATATAATAATTCACATTTAGAAAATAATGTGGTGCCAAAAGCTAGAAGGTCTATGTGGAAACCCAGTTTCTACTTAGGCTTTTGAAAACTTGATATTTAAAAATAGAGATTAAAAATAACCTGCCTAAAACTGAGGAAAATGATGCATAGAGAAACACAAAAAACATTCAGTAAAAGCATAAAAAGGTTACATGACAACAGAAATGCTAACAAGCAAGAGCTAATAAAGCTAATGTACACTAACATTCACACATTAGTTTCAGTATAAGAAAATGTGATCAATATGGCACTTGTATTGTTTTACATGTTTTATTAAGTAAAGTATGCATCAACATAACAAAAGAGATGTAACTGAAAACATTTTTACAGCAGTAATGCTTAAGGTTAGGTTTTTGTGTATCTCTAGAGGTAACTGAGTTGTTACCTTTTTTTATTTGTGTGTTACACTGTAAAAACAGGCATATATCAATTCAAGATTAGAATACCAAGATGATCTCAGAAAAATTATGGTTACATATAACTTTATCCCATTGGCGTGTTATGAGTAATAGAATAGAGAACCCAAAAAATTAAGCTGAATAATAAAATGATATAATAAAGAGTATCTGCCTACAACAAACCAGGTAAATAAAACATTCCCAACACTGATTGCTGTCCACGCCTGGGCCAGGCGGAAAGAAGGGGTAACGACAGGCAAGCCGTGTAAATGTAATGAAAGGAGGTAATAATTCTTTTTTCTCTGTCAGCTGCTCTGTGCCATTAGCATTTACTGCCAGCCCCTGCCACTCAGCGTTTGGCAGCCATGCACTCTGACACACTGATAAGAATCACAATCACCAGCTTTTCCACATGCATACATTATAGTGGCAGGCACCATGATACCTCGCACTTAGCAGAACACTATTAACATGCCAGCGGCATCGCTCTCATTCAGAGGTTCAAAGAGATCAGTTGGTGAGGAAAGCAGGGATGGGACATGGCATTTTGAGTCCATCCATTTTGCCTGAGATATTTTCAATGTCTTAAACACTCATAAACACACTAAGCCTAAAATTCACTCAAAATGTGGGACAAAGAAAAACAAGTAGAACACAGGTTTCGCTAACGCCAAGAGACAAGAGGACTCCAAATAAATACAGCTCTATTTATATGTTAATGATGGGAGGGGAAGAGGATACACATTCTGTTTGGAGCAATGAGCAATTAAATCAGGACCTGTCTAATAGCTACATCTTCACAGAGCTGCCCACAGGTCCCAGGATGGACAGGCAACACAGCTTCACAGGTGCATCTGATTATCTCCATCTCAGTGCGCGTGAAATAAAGTTTCCCCTACCATACCATCCACTAATTAGGATCTAATTATCTAGCCTGTTGTAAACAATCACAGCAGATGGCATTACGCTCAGTATTAACTCTAATGACCCAGGGCCTTGTGGAATTCACATTTCAATGCGTTTGTTTATTTTATTTATTACATTACGCTTTGTCCTACTTTCCAATTTCACTTAGGTCTATTTCCAATTCTATCAAGCAGTAAGAAAAAGCTGGATGGTACTCCTCTTACCCAATTTTTCTTTGTTTATTATTGCAATTTGCTTTGTCTTGGTTTCTGTATTTGAAATAAATGACAACTCAGGCTTCCCTTTACACAGACAGACTTCCTTCCTGTTGAAAGGATAAAAGAGGAAAGTTAAAATGTTCACTTTGTCCTCCGCCTGTCTCGCCTGGGAAATAACACCATCACTAAATCAGGTTGGAAGCCTGGGCCATTTCTTTTAGTGTGCGACCCATAAGTGCTCTCCAAGCTTCCAGATCCCTAACAATTTAATACAGCTTTGTCCTTAAAAACTTAGGAATTACTCAGTCTGTCTCTGGCAAGAATATGTTCACAGCTCACTGCTGCTCCGAGACATAAATCTTATTTGTGTGCCACAAAGTCTGACAAGACCCCTGCTTTATCTTCCACAAAGCTACTCTGTGACTACTCCTTGATGATTAAAGACATAACTTTCTCACATCTCGCCTCAGTTGTTCAGCTGGGGTTTCGCCACTGCTCATCGGACAAGGCTGAGCCGGCTAGAGACTGGATGCTGCAGAGGGCGTGTAATGGTGGCTCTGGGTGTGCGAGGTCTCATTAATTGAGGCTGGGCCTGGTGCCTGTGCTGCTCTGTGAGCTGTGCTCTCTGCCAGAAGCTGGACTTGCTAATTAGGCTCCTGGAAATCACAGACAAGTCCCTGGGTACTCTGTACAATACACTGTTAGTGCCGGGGAGAATGAGAGAGTAGGACTAGGGTATTGACGGTACAGCGTCAAAAGAAGTACAAAAAGACTGAATAAAATCAAGAGACCTCTTGGCAGAGAATAAAGATATAAAGATAGATGCATGGTTGTTGAAAATGAGTGAGAAGGGATGACAATTGTTGAAAGGGTAAGGAGAGATTAAATAAAAATTACTGCATTGGAACAGATGGACACCAAGTAAGACAGACTGCCACAACATGCACAAAGGAAACTGTTATTTAGATGGAAGAAACAGAAAGGAAAAATCAAAATGGAGAGAAAAAGATTCAGTCAAAAGTAGGATCATTTTAGACAAGCAGAACACAGAGGTATGGTGATATCTTCTTAAAGGTGAAGTGAGGCTGTAAAGGATTCCAAACAGATAGTGCGTGTGTTTGAGTTTGTGTGCGGCTGTGAATTTGTCTGAGCTGCACGCTGTACTGTGTGTCCAGATAATTCAATCTGCTGCCCATTGACCGGCCTCCTGCTCCGTCTTCACTCCTAATTAAATCTCCATTTGTTGGCTGGATGCTAAAGTACTGCTTCTAATTGTGCTGCCACAGGCCCTTGCAGACACGCAGGCACACCTAACTATGCGCCAATCCTAGTCCCAAGGCGAGTGCAATCCGAGATACGTCACTGTGGTACATTACACCTCAATTAATCTCATCAATTACACATCAATTAACCCGTGGCAATTTACTAAATGCAACTGGGATTCAGGCTTATTTCATCAACTGGGACCTGAGGATTTTTTCTGCAACAACAAAGCTGACAGAGCATCAAAATGAAAATCATTTTTAACAAACTAACAAGAAAATCTATCTTTTTTCTTCATCTGTTCCTCTGAATAACCAGTTTACTACACTGGGATCTATATGACCACTGCAGCAACAATAATTATCTTAAAGATAAAGATAAAGGGGGTAATAGGTTCACTAGGAAATCTGACAAATCCTTCTTCTCCCCAGTAAATTGCTACTAAGTGTAACCCAAAGCATTCCCAGGAAAAAATTACAAACCTAGGGCCTAATATAAAAAACGCGTATGCACAAAATCTTGAATGTGTTATGCACACTGTAATGTACAGAGCTGAATGTTGCTGGAAGGGTATGTATTAATTCATAAATGACGTATGACAAATGTAAACTATCTAAGGGGGCCTTTCATTGTCACTGAATATTAAAAAAAAGGTTCCATAACAAGGCGCAGTAGATAGCGCTGTTACCTTGCAGTAAGAAGGTTCTCGGTTCGATCCCGGCCTGGAGTCTTTCTGCATGGAGTTTGCATGTTCTCGCTGTGCATGCGTGGGTTCTCTCCGGGTACTCTGACTTCCTCCCACAGTCCAAAAACATGACTGTAAGGTTAATTGGCATCTCTCCCTAGGTGTGAGTGTGTGTGCATGGTTGTGCGTCCTTGTGTGTCTATGTGTTGCATACTGGCATCCTGTCCTGGGTATATACAGTGTTATACTGAGAAGCCAAGAGGAGCTTTGCCAGTGTCACTTCAAGTTCTCACCATGCTACTTTCTTTACAACCGAAGCTTTTAAGAGGAAGCTGGCAGATTGCATATTTCAGATTTCCCCCTGAGCCATACCGTGCCAGTCATATGAAATGGGTTCAGATGTATTTCTCAGATATATAAAATTCCCCTAAATTATGGCTCTCATTTGTAGCGAATTTCAAAAGGTTAACAAATCATTGACAGCAGTCTTACTGCTGTAAGGTCATTTTTTTATTGATGTTTGTGCGAATAGCAAGCATTTTTTATTAAATATATTTGCAACTTATTTATGATAAGCAAATCTGCCTCACTAATTTATTGGCATTTTGGGTCGGTTTAACTCAGACTTCATCTTTATTTAGGATTATTCTCATTATAATTGTTGTGTGAGGAATAAAGTTTAAATAACTGTCCATGATGTCAGTTATTCTTTTTGTTTTAATGACATCAGAATTTATTTCCATTTATATACATCGATTTTTTTGCCCTTAACTGTGTAGTCCGGACGTGCAGGTGTCGCAGTGGTTAGTGCGCACGACCCATGTACGGAGGCCTTAGTCCTCGACGCGAGCGAACCGGGTTTGAATCTGGCTTGTGGTCCTTTTCCGCATGTCTCTCCCCCTCTCTCATACCCCCTTTCTCATCAGCCTACTGCCTGAGAAACGAGCCACTAGTGCCGTAAAAACTCCCAAAAAATAAAAATAAACTACGTAGTTGCCAAATTAAAACTTTCTATTTACTTTAAAAATCAATAGAAACGTAGGCATATTATACATTTTTGACAACATTTTGCTGAGGTCGATGATAACACACACAGTTGGGAACCAGTTTTAAAGGAAATAAAAGTTTGCCAAATGTTCCTAGGTCCACCTTGAATGTAATGACTGGCACTGGAGGAATGCAAATGCTATCCTTGCTGTGTATGTATTACAAAGGGTTTGTTGCATATTTGCAACAGTCGACATAAAGGGGTTAAGTTGCATCACTGGATCTTTTTAAGATTTGAAGCCCTTCAGATTGTGTGTGGTGACAGCTATTTTAATAGAAATAGGAGAGACATATTTAAATAATTAAAATTATTTTGTCTACATTCATTAAAATTAAGCTCCGTGCAACAGCTAGGGGAGACTGAGTCAGCAAACTCTATTTCTATATATGAGTCAATTGGTTTACGCAAGAAGTTGTTGGTTTTCTATACCTTTTAAAATATAACCCTCATTATTTACAGACAAAGCATGCCATGTTTTTCAAACAAGTGTTGAGGGCCAACATGGATTCTATGGTACTTTGTATATTTTTCAAACACAGTGACTGCCTTCGATTCCCCACAGATTAGGATGTATGGACCTGAGGTGTGCTGAGACAACTGAACCCATGGATTCATACATGGGAACTTTTCACTATTTCTCTCTTCTGCCAACTTTAAGAATGGAAGCTTTTGCACATGAGTGCCCTAGTCTCTCTATCAAGTTTTTGTTTGGCCTCAGGGTCTCCTTCCAGTTAGACTTTCCCAGAAGTACTCCAAAGAAAAGCACCCAGAAGGCATTCAGTTCAGATGAGCCTTTTGATGCAGACAAGCAGCCACCAAATTTGGAGATGGAGCTTTTCCCTTTATCTCCAAACGCAGAGTACAGCCACCCTGTGGAGAAACCTAATTTCAGCCGCTTTCCACGATCTTGTTTTCTATATATGAATCATACAAATTCCAAAGAGAGGTCCTAATGTCTTTATCCATCTTCTACTTCATCCAACCCTGATTTGTGAGAAGGACATCTACATGCTTGAAGAAGGGAGCAGTTCACTTCACAGAAACAGAGACTCAGACTCAAGTTTTGGATTTAATCTCTGACTGCTCAAACACATACTGAAATTAATGGTGTGTAGGTGCCAGCATAACCACATCATCTGCAAAAGGTCTTTGCCTTTTGCAGACAATGTGGAGATCCTATTGATAAACAATATTGTCAACAAGGGTAAGCCCCAGCAGAGTCCAACCTACCCTAAATATAAGCGTGACTTTGTGCTCAGAATGTGAACAGAGCTCGTGCTTTCATTATACAATGATGATTTAGAGGCTGTAAATACAGAAAGAAGAATTTTCTGGGACACATTGAACTGTGATGGACAAAGGGTCTCATTCAGCATGCAGATGCAGATCCATGAGCCATTTCTATAAATGAATGTAGAAGTACGCAGAGGCTCTCCATCTCCTCTACCTGTCTTTAGGCCTGTTTGGCTTCTGCTGTAATGGGTCCTTTCACCTTGCTGCCGGTTGTTGGAGGACACCCCTCCCTCTCTTTTCATTTCTCTTTTTCCACAACTCTTCCTTGTATCACCCCGCCTCCTTAGTGTTTCTTGAGTTCTGTTGATTTCAACCATTTTACCATGCATTTTTCACACCATCTGTTTCACTGTCACTCTTCTTGCCCTCTCTACCTTCCCCTGTTCTCTATTTCTTAATTCCTTCATTCATGTTAGCTTCATTCTTGAGTCACCTAAGAGATGGACTGTAAATAGGTACCTGCTGTCATGGAGACAAAAAAATAATATTATGCTTGCTTGTGTTTGACCTGACTCTCAGGATTTACTTTGGTTATACAAGATATGTTTACATATTGGTGTTTTGTAAATATGTCTGTTTAAGGGTTCAGTTTCTTTGCCCAAATGTTGAAGTTTTAACTTGTAAAGCAGCGAATAAATGGCAGCGGAGAACTTACAATCCAAGTGTAGGTATATTTATTTTATTGTTTGTATTCCTGGGGGAAGAATTGCTTTAGTCTAGATGCTTTCTGGGTACTTTCCTAGAAACCTTCTTGGCAATTATGCTTTTATCGGACTATTACTAGGCCAAGGTCACTGCCGTGACAGCTGCATAACCCCTATCAGAGAGGTTTGCTATGACCCATCTCACATGTTAAAGACCAATGTCAGAGACTAAATGCTACCTCTAAATTTACCTGGATGGTGTTGTCCACTGCCAGCTAGATTGGACTGACATAAGGATTTTATTTATTATTATAAGTTATGTTTATATGTGTGTATAGTAAAGAAAATATAGAGGAAAAAGAAAATTACAATAATCAGAGCAATTGAAAGATTGAGAAAGTACGTGTAGATCTCAAGAGAGCTTTAATTGTTGCTATGAACTGTTACTCCACTTTTGCTGAATTTCAGTTATACAGTACACTGACAAGTGCCATCTTGGATGTTGTTGCAAAGGCTCAAGCACAGGTACCAGAGGTTTAAACAGAGGAAGGAACAAGAAGCTCCCCACTGTTGCTGTAGAGCTGGGGTTAGGAGGTGAAGCACAAATAAAACAGGAGAAATAATACAAGACAAAAGCCGAATGTGAACACAGTCTGTGTGATTGCATGCCAGCATGGTGCAACAGGGAGCACAATGGGCTTTGGTATATAAAGCTGCCCCAGTGCCTGTGGTCTTTGTCTCATAGCCATTAAAATTCTGTACATGCAGCAGGGGACCCGACTGGAGTCATGCCACCATTCAACCTCAGCTGTCAGGTTAGAATAAGGTGTTTTTATATCTGTGGTGAATGGGCTGTGGTGGTGCAGATTGGCTGTGGAGGGCAGCTGCTCTGCACAGCAGCCACATTAAAAAGCCCTCCTGGTCCTTCTATTGCCAGTTTTTGGTCTTCTCCTGATCTGTCGGTTTTGTTTGGCTTTTATCTGCAGTCATAGTGCTGGAGGAGTTTAAGTCAAGAGGGACGTCCCCTTTTGCGTTCCATCTGGATATTAAGCCTTTCAGTGGGCAGGCTCTACCCTCTAAACCAATGTCATTTCTGCAGCATGAATAGAAATCTCAGCTGTTCTTTCAAGAGACTGGTCTTAATTTACTGTTTAGACTTAATTTTGTCTTTTTTGAGAAAAAAACTTTAACCATTGCTTCACCTTTAAAGAATGCAGCTGAAATGGATGACAAGATAATTATTTCCTCGAGTTAGAAGCCCTACTGCTGTTCAGTTCGATTATATAGAATCCCGTGTTAAAAAAACAAAAACACAAAAGTATACAAAATACGTCTTATAGAGGATGTTGGTAAAGGTAAAAAAAACTTCTGCTCCAACTTTTGGATTACTCTAGAAATGTGCCTGGGGATCAGAGTTCTTCAGTTTCACACTTGATGTACCATGACTTGTGATCATTTGGTCACCGATGCACCATACCTAAAAATTATGAGTGCACACTGACAGAAACATTTTTCATTGTGGAAGTTATTGTTAAGAGATTAAAAGTTTTTTGTGTGTGTTTTTAGGAAAAAAAGATTATTTTTCTTTTTTTACTGAGGTCTGCTGCTCGTTTAAGGTGTTAGACTTTAGAAAATGAAAATAAAATAAATGTATCTTAGTAGAATTGCTGCTTTATCAAAGAAGAGTCTTAAATGTGTGTATTAAAATGCTGCACGGTGGAACACTTGGTTGCACTGTTGCCTTACATCCAGAAGCTTCAGGAAGTCTTTCTTCCCCTCACTGTCTAAGAACATAGTTGGTATGTTAACTGATATAGTTACAGTATGCTGCCTTAAGGTGTCTGTGTACATAATTGTTTACCTTGTGTGTTGAATTGTCATCCTTCAATGGACTGGTGACCTGTATGCATTCTGTTTCTCCCCAAAAGAACATTGGACATAGACACTGGCTTCCCCTGGACGGATGGATGGAAATTTTTTGACCTGGAAATGTTAGAAGTCATTTGAAAATACAGTTAATTTTAATATCTACAGGCTTCACAATCAACAGAGACAAAATCATTTAATCATTAATGCTAATGATTTGGTGTAAGACGTTTAAAGAGTTTTACATGTAATTTCTGGAGTAATCCTGGCTTTGTTGAACCAATCTTAAACTTTTTTTTTAACTGCAGAGCTTTGAAACACAATCTGCTCTCTCCCACCGAGTGCTTTAGTTCAATTTCACTTCTGTTTATTTATCTAGTGCTGACAACACCTCATCTGAAGGAACTTTACATTAAAAACATTTTTCAGTCAAATCATGCAAACTGATTTTAAATCATGTACAAATATTCCAATATCTTGTTTTTGCCTATTGCTATTACAATGCATAATTAATCAATGGGCATTACAGAATGATACTAAATAAGATATTTATTTTGAATTTATCTTACTAAATGATTAAATGTTTTTAGGCATGTCTCTAAAAATAGGATATTTTTACCATTTAAAAGGCAAAAAAGTTGCTTTTTTATGTTGAAATATTCAGACAACAAATGAGGAAAAATTAATAGCATTTCATTGTGATTGAAAATGGCCAATAAAATCTCATTTGTGAGTGCTGGCATAGTAAAAAGAAGGGCAATGCACCTCTGTAGTGACAGCAGCAATAGCTGTTTATACTGCACTCCACTTCAGAGGTTTGTACAGTTGCATGAGCGCCATGCATTTAAAAGTTCACATAAATAAGCAAAAACAGTTGTGCATTTTTTGACCATGACATATGCACTCATACAGCATATTTTTACATATATACATTCCTCATCCATGGCTGAGACATGCATAAACAAAAAATCGTGTCACTGCCATGAAATGCAGTCTACAATAGCCACACACTCTGTGAATATCAAATATACAATGATAAAGCAGAATTGGGCATGCTGAGAGTTTCTTCACTACTAACACACTAGTTTGGAGAGGCCAGGGAGCACATGGATTGGCCCTGTCTTGTTTCAGCAGTGAGTATGGTTGATGGCCTGTGGTCACTTAAGCGCTCAAAGCCTGAAAAAAAACAAAGCACTTGACTTTGTTGTTTCACTCAGTACATTTTTTTCTGGGGTTCCAGAGCTCCGAATTGGGTTTTGATACTGTGTTCTTTTGTAATGCTAAAGATCGATTTTCTGCCCTCTTTGAAATTCTTGTTCCTGAAATCTTACACTTTACTCTGAATGTAAAACCAGTCACGAATGTCACACACAATCAGATTTTTTTTTAATTGGTCATTTGAGACAGAAAGGAATGTGATCACATAAACAGCACAGGTAACCACAGAGGAGATTAGAGTGTGCTCAGTTCCCTGTTCCACAGTCTGACATCACTAAGTCGGCATTATGTAGATTCCTCATCTCAGGAGACCGATGTGTGTCTGATGGTCTTGGTTTTGTGTGTTCTGCTACCTAATGGTAGCTTGTTGATATAGTTGCTAAGTGTACACAGTCACGGGCCCTCTGATTCAGTTGGATGTCTTGTTACCTATGTGTGTTTGTTCAGACAAAAGGGAGTGTATGGGAATTTTGTGTGTGTCAGGTCCAAATGCATTTAGTGCTGGATGGAATTACAGCATAGCTGCCACTGCACCGGTTTGTGTGCAGAGAGAAAAAAAAGAAGAAGGGATGGCTCCCTTATTAGGGTTCAGCCAAGGATCAGTTTAAAGTGCCTTTTAGGTTTTATAGTGTTTGTTTTTGAGTTCTTGCTGGGGTGATAGACAGGGTAAGATGAGCCAGGGAGGGGAGAAATGTTGCCAAACAACAAATAAAAACTGCTTGTTAAATCAGACACTTTGTGGTTATTTTTACCTTTTTTTATATAATCATGTGTTTAAAGAGGAACATGCTACAGACATGTAATGTCTATGTCCATGTATGTGTTTGCATTCTGTTCACATGACTGCCTTTAGGGAAAAGCAGAGAGGTCAACACTTATTCTTTTATTTGTGATTCCAATCTGGTGTCATTGTCTGTGTTCCCCTCTCTGCTCTATAGGACTTCCCTTACATTTTCATTTCTCCGCTGCACCACGGTTTGCTTCCGCTAGCATAAATCTTGTGTTTTAACTCAGGGAGATGGAGAGTTTAAGAGGTACACCATTGACCAGCCATGACAGTGAGGTAGCTGCTGTACCACACTTTGAACCATGCATGCTTCAGGCCCCGGTGGTTTGCTGCAACTATTAATATAGACTTTAATTAGCTCAGCACAAACACTGGTGCAATTGGCTCAGTGTCGCCCATGGCTGGTGAGGCAGACAGATCAATAGGTCTGATCATGCCTTTTTCATCAGCTCAAATGAAAGCACTTTGTCTCTAAACTCAGCTCAGAATTTTGCACAGCAGCTTCAAGTTTATTTATATATTTTTTTATTTTGTGTGTGGCTGGACTGGCTGTGTGCAATGTTGCAGATGCGGCTTGTATAATCTGGCTGCATTAGGGAACTATAAAGATAAATGAAGAGAGGCACAAAGCATAACTCATCCTGTCAGAGAGCAGGGTTTAAAACTAGGAAACCTTGTGTTTTCTAAAGCAACCCCTTCCACCATCACCACCTCCCGTAGTTTCCTAGTTCCTTACTCTCCCCTCGTCTAAATTGCCTGCATTACATTTTTTTAGATTGCTATATTTTTCTCCATCTGCTTTGTCTATTTCTGCTTCAGTCCTCTCTTCAACTCCATCTTCCTCCCCGTCCCCTTTTTAGTAGTTTAGAGGTATGGAAGTGTTCATTTAAACCCTCCTTTCAGCACAAATTGCTCCTCCACCTCTTTGCCAGCACATTTCAATTTGAAAGGGGAAAAAGTATGATGCGTTTGCAGTGGCAATTTATTCCATGTGCTTTTTGGCAATATTTTTTGTTGACCTTCAAGTTCATAATAAGAGCAGAAGAAAAATGGAAATGGCTTGTTCTGAACCCTTATTTCCTGTGAACTGCTGAGATGTGTTGGAGTTTTCTCACATGAGTTACTGAATCATAGATTTCTTTTTTTCTTCTAACAAACACCACCTTTTGCTTCACTTTCCATCCCTCTACTCATGTGTTTTGTTTTATTTTTTTATTTTTTTTTTCTCCCAATTCTCCTCTAGTAGATGATGTTCCACCATACTTTAAGATGGAGCCTCCTCAAACCCAGGTTCACCTGGAGGGAAACCGCCTGGTCCTGACCTGCATGGCAGAGGGTAGCTGGCCCCTTGAGTTCAAATGGATCTACAACGGCAGTGAGCTCACAAGGTTCTCTTTGGAATACAGGTGAGAAATGTGACCTTGGGCAATAGAACTGATTTGGTTATCATTGCTGTTATTCAGCAGGAGCCAAATCTCACCACATAAAGACATTTTAACAGCGTTTAATTTGAACTAATAGCACAATTGCTCATTTTATTCATTTTCCAAACTCATTTGCATGGATTTATTCGCCACATATCTGGATGCATATCATCCTTGGAAGCTTGCATAAGGCGTTTGGGGAGTTTCACATTTATTCTGATTTGTGTCTCACATTGTACTCGGCATCCAGAGATGTGAGCAGATAATGCATCTTTTTACTCCTCTCCTGTTCGGTTTGTCAAAACTATCATGCTGGTAATAAAATACAACACTGCATATTTTTCATCATCATCCCATGCAGTGTGGGTGTGCTTCTTTGCTCCACAAGCTGAAAGATGGTGTTTTACTGACAGGATGGCTCTTTTGGACTTGTTATATTACACGTTTGAAGCCTCTTAACACCGTCATGGAGAGTTCCTCTGACACCAAAGATGTGGCAAGAAGAAGCTTCTGTCTGCGCTAACACGGCCTCTCTGTGTGTGTCCCCGCCAGTCACAGTTGTAGTCTGCAGTGAAAGTCACCTTCTATCCAGTTCTAACCTCGTTTTCAGGACTTTATTCATAGTCTGACTGGGGCCTAAGACATGGACAAACAATCTTAGGTGGGCTTGTCTGATTGCTATCGCTGCTATCACACAAGCAGACTCACATAGCATCCGTTTGCTCCCTCCCATACATCTTTTGCCCCCTCCCCTCATCTTCATCTCTTCCCTGTCTTCCAGCAGCAGTTGCCTGCTCACGTGGCTTGTTCTCTGGGTCTGCCTTGCGGGCCAGGCCTCTGGTTATTATTCTTCACCAGCCTTGATCGAAGAAGAGAACTGGAATCCAAATCAGAACCCCCCCCCCACCCCCATTTCTCAAATACTGTTTAACATCAATCAAAAAACTTCTATAAGTAAATTTGAAAAAAAAAAAAACTGTTTAAAGCAATTTTATTTCTAGGCTATAAAAGCTATGGAAACCAACCTGGCTTTCATTTGACCACATCTTATTTGAATGTCTGTAATGACTTGGACTCAGCCACTCCAAAAGCATTATCTTGGTGTTTCACTGTTGCCTGACCTTGAGGTCACAAACTGATGATCAGTCAGCCTCTTTCAGTTTTTTTGGTAGGTGGTGGGATGTAGTTTGATTTATTATAACAACTTGTCCAGGTCCTGGGAAGCAACAAAGCGCAAGACATCAAAAATACCACCACCATGTTTGATAAATTCATTCATTTATTTTTTTTTTGAGATGCTTTATTACAGTATTTCTACATCAGACATAACAAGCTGCAGACTTACTAAAAAGTTTAACTGTTGCCTTTTCAGTACACAGATTATTAGATTTACCAGCAGTCTCGGGGATCATCAAGAAGTGTTCTGGTAAATTCAGACTTTCCTCTGTGGGTTTTCTTTATCAGTGGTGGTTGTGGACTTGGGACTCTCTAATTGATGTCACTTTTGCCCCGTCTCTTTTTACTGAATCATTACCACCAGACTATGACTGAAGGAAGTAAAGCCTGCAGTGCTTTAGAAGTTGCCCTCTGTTCTTCTGTGACCTTCTGGATGGCAAGTTTATGCAGCAAATCATTTTAGTAGTAGTTATCTCTACTCATGGAAAAGGTTGTTTCATGTTGTTATCCATTTCTGGACAATGGTTCTCATTGTTATTAAATTTGAGTCCTTAAAGCCTCAGAAATGGCTCTGTAACCCTTTCTTTAACTTTGTGTCTCATCTGAATAAGCCTCTTTATATCAAGGCATTGTGTATTGCTTTATGACATGTTGTCAACAGGTTCTATTACAGTGAAAAGTGGAAGAAAATTCTTACACCGGAACAAGTACACAAACACACACACGGGCACACAGCAACCATTTACCATGAAATCATGTCAGAGGGGAGACAGAGCTGTGGCTGTCTTAAACACATGACAGGTGGTTTTATGATTTGATTGAAAAGACTGACGATACAGGATAACTATGGGGTTTTGCGAGTCCCGTCTGTCTGGAACTCAGCTGCGTCTGTCTCCTGTCTTTTGCTTCAACACTACAGTACATTGAGTCACATATCCACAGTTCCTTTCTGTGTTATAGAACATTTGCCTTAACGTGGGTGATAAAAGCCCCAAGATGACAAATATCTTTTGCTCATCACACTGATGATCAGTAATTGTCCCGGGTTTTGTCTGCTCATTAGATACCTGATCCCGTCGCTAGACCGGTCGCATGCCGGCCACTACCGGTGCATCGTGAGGAACCGAGTGGGTGCCATAATGCAATGCAGCACTGAGGTGCAGGTTGCCTGTAAGTGATGTCTTATTTTCATGCATCTGGCAGATTGTGGCAATGAAGCTGTTCTTGTGAAAGTACAGGATGTGGCTGGATTTAATTAAAGGGAAACATCTATAATGATTGTTTTTTTTATATTCCTTCTGTCCTGTGGTGCTCACTTTTCTTTTTTTCTTTTCTCACTTTCATTTATTTTTTATGTCTGCTAGACATGGGCGGATTTGTGGAGAGCGAGAGATCTCAAACTGTTTCCCAGGGCGAAGGAGCTCTCATCCACGCACCGCGGATACACAGTTTCCCGAGGCCCCAGATAACGTGGTTCAGAGATGGGCGCAAGATTCCTTCCAGCAGCCGCATGTAAGTCCACGTAGTTTGCTCTCTGTTGGACTGAGCAGTGGTTGTGTGGGTTTGGATCTTCTTGAGATAACGGTGAGTTTTGACCTGCTGTAGCAGAACTTCATTTTATTTTTCAGAGAACGCCAAAAAGTTCAATACCGCTCGCTGATTTTCTTCTATTCCCCCTCACACCGTGAACCACGGTTAGCAGAATAGCTGATGAGTGAATGTTGGTGAAAGTCTTGTGTTCGTCACTGAATCACCTCTCAGTTATAAAGTGGGTTATTATACCTCCCCCCCCTATTGACTTTGCAGACAGAATGATTGAAGGGTAGACATGGATCAGGCAGCAGGGGAACCAATTATACAAAATTCGACAAAAGGCCTCAATTGATGATATGATTGACTGACAGCTCTCTCCCCGGTTGGAGTTGTGAACGGGTAATTGTGTGTGCATGTTTGTGCATGGAGTAAGAACCTGTCAGAGGCTGAGTGTATGTCAGGAGTTCAGTGGGTGACTCTTCGTCTACAGTTTATGCCGACTGGATTTCCAACTTTTTAGATATGCAATTTTCCTAAGGCAACACTGTAAGAGAATCACCGGAGATTAATTTTGCCATCTTGACAAATAGAGGTAGGCAGTCCACAAGTCCTCGGAAACCACCTCCTTATTTATTATTCAGTAGCCATCTGTACTATGTCATTGCTGTTGTGAAGACTTTTACCCCAAGCTCTGGGCTCTTGCTTGTTGTATAGATCATTGCATGGGTTTTTTTTCCTGCCGATTTTGGAGCAAAAGTAAAAGAAAAGGCAAGAGGAGGGGAAAAAAGTTGACACAGCCATTTTCATAAATCTTTATCTAATTCTAGAGCTACTAAGTACACAGTTAGCTTTTACAAGCTGTAAAACCCTGTGACGATGAGAGGCACTGAAAGGACACTCAGCATTTACCGCTTTCTTGCCTGCTTACTGTCAAGCCACATTGATATTCACAGGTGTGTCAGTGTGAGTGTTTCTGTGTATTGGTGCTTGTCTGTTTGTGTAAGAGTCTGTTGACTCTGTGAGATCTGCTGCTCCTAATTGTCCTGGAGCATTTATTCCAATTCGATCAAGCAGATGGTGGCAGATATAAGAAGAGTCTAATCTGGCCACATGTTTAATGTCAACTTTCATTTCAAATGCCTTTCGCAAACACTTTGGCCTGTCACACTAACCAGAATTTGGTCTATTGATGTCTGTAGAAAAGGTTGTCTTGAAATTTTTGTGATGTGAATTTATGAATATTTATTGAGGTAGCCTTAACACTGCAAATACCTGGGTGCTTTTGCTGTTTGTCAAAATAAATTTAAAGCTATTAGCAAGAGGTTTATTTCCTTCAAAAAACTGTAGAGATCTAATCATTAAAAATACAACTTAATAATAGAATATAAGCTAATACTTAAGGACAAAAAAGTAGTAAAAAAAAAACTTCTATGCATTTACTAAACACAGACCAAGCTGGTTTTTTATGCCTTTTAGGCCCAAAATTCAACACATCATTCAACTCTGCAATTGCAAAATGCAATGATGTCATTTCAACTTTGTACATCTCACTAAAATGTGTCCGCATTTAGCCCATCCCCTGTGGCAGTCTGTGACAGTCCAGGGAACTTGCAGACCTTGTAGGATGCCCTGCTCTAAGTTCAGCAACCCTTTGCACACACCACTCCCTAAGGAAAAAGTGTGGGATCATTCATTTGAGCTAGAAAGGACCAAAACCAGCCGACAGTATAATAGCCTTATTATTAAATTAAATGTTGAAGATTCGATAGCTTTATCCAGCCAGAACTTTATCTAATTAAAAGTCAAACTCATAGCGTGCTCACACTGTGTACAGTACTGACTGGTTTCTCCCTACTTATTGATGAGGGATTCAAAATGAGCTTTGCAAAACATGGATTAACTTTAAGAAAAAGTTGAGAGGTTTGCAGGTTGCCCCCAATAATATGCTACCCAGAGCAGTATTAGGTGCATAACAAAGCAAAACCAAAACTGTATTAATTCAGTGGGGATAGTGCCCAGCAGCAGAGGTAATGGTAAATTGTAACAACTTTGCAAATATGACTTATCTGGTGATCAGATCAAATCTTCTTAGATTCAGATGAGGATTTTGAAGCAATTTAAGAGTCTGTTGGATATTTACTTTCCTGATGAATACAGGAAACATATTGGATATAGAAGAATACAGTGGATACAAACAGAGGGCCTGGTTTTACACATGTCTGAATCTGACAGTCCCCAAACCATAATCTTTCAGCTTTAACTTCTTATCCCGCAACAGGAATATACAATTTTATTACATCTACTGTTGCAGAAAATTGATATTGAAATCTATCTATTCCTGTAGACCAATTGTTTCCTTTAAGTGTTTGCCTAGCAGAATACTAATAATCAACTAAATGGTGAAATGATTTGAAGGGTGGAAAAAATAAACAGACAGATGTAGTTAGCATTGCTCTGATCTGCTGACCAATGCCTCCTGTGGTGTTTCCATGAAATATTTACAGTAGATTTTATTTTCTTCGATTAAAAAAACAATTTACAACAAAATAGCGAAACAAATTGAAAAACTGACCATGGCGTGTTGTTTTATAGGTAAAAATGCTGTGACAATAATAAAATATAATTTGAAGCACAGAGACAGAGTTTTTCTAGACTAATCTAGGATAGATAAGGCATGTTAAATTGAGTCTGTATTGGGATGTATATGTATTTTTAACCCTTTCTCTCTCAAATTGGAGAATAAATTTACAAGAAGAATTTTTTTCATTGGTTAAGTCTTGACAGGTTATTAATTAATTTTTGTATGTTTAAAATAAGATCCACACAAGCAACCAATACTTAAAGAGATAAAATCCTTTAGCTTATGCAGAGCTATAAGATAACAATAAACATCCAAAGCTTTTCTTTTAAGACAGTATGGTGAGATGTAGATGGAAGTGCTCACAAAATAGTCTCTCTGTGCTGCTTTTTAGACATAATTTATGTGCCTGCTGGTGCGTCAGTTTACCCTTAGGATTTATTGACTGTAAGAAACAACTATTCACAGGTTTAATGATCTGAGTGGGCATGTGTGTCTGTGTGTGTGTATGTGTGGGTGGATGTTTGCATGACTCGGGGAGGGGGGGGGGGAATTGAAATAAACAGTTGAAGATTGTTTTTTATTGTTTGAGGAGAGATTAAGCTATGTAAGACAGTGGATTTAAATGTGCTTTTCTAATGCTTGTTTTAAATTCAGTGCCATCACTCTGGACAACACACTGGTCATCCTGTCAACTGTGGCCCCGGATGCAGGACGGTACTACGCCCAAGCAGTGAATGACAAGAATGGGGAGAACAAAACCAGTCAGCCCATCGCTCTCACAGTGGAGAGTAAGTGCACATAAACCGTTATAGACTCAAATGCACTCAAGTGTAGTTCGCAGTTTAGCAACAGACATCTTTGCCCACGCAGAGAAAGGGACTGCTAGCCAGCAGATTGTTTGTATCGCCAGCAAACTCCATCAACAGGCTGGCACAGATAAAATTGTCATTTAAAAAATGTTTTTATTTATCTCAGCTGAAGACACACAGATTCATTCAATTCAGCGGATCTACAACAGGTGGCTTCCACTGCTGAAAGTAGGAACAGAAATTGCCCTTTTTATTGATGGGCTCCTTTGTCTTTTCAGTTACACTAAAAACCTGAAGCCCAAAGTTTGCTCCCTTTTATTTTTTTGCTCCTCCTCTAGCATTTATCTTAAGCAGTAAAATTACAGGGTCAAGCCTCGTTAACATTTGAATATTCTGCCACAAACCTTAGTATTTTGTTTTAACTTAATGTGATAGACCAACATAAAATATTGCATAGTTGTAAAAGATCAACAAAAAAGTAAAATCTAAAAATTTTGCCACAGGTTTTTTATTCAATATAGATTCATACTTAAAGACTGATGTACAGGTCAAAGGGAAGACATCAAACGTTCATCTCATCTTTCATTTCTTCTTTTTGAAATCTTTGACAGAAAGCCGTGTCTGCACAGATTTATTGATGTTCTCTGTGCCAATTAATTATTATTATTATAAATTCAACAACAGCCTTGATAAGGTGCACACTGTAATACAATGTTGTAGGGAAAGTATGGTCAAAGGGAAGACATCAATTGCTCATCTCTTACTACAGATCTCCAAATTGATTTATGATTAAACTTTAACTTGGCCATTCTAACCCATGACTATGCTTTCATCTAAACCATTTCAATTATAATTGGTGATGTATGCTTAGCTTTGTCCTCCTGCATGGTGAGCCTTTTCTTTTCAGGAGTCTTGTTTGGTACATTTAATTAAATGTATGCTTACCTATACATTTTACACTGTTCAGCCTGGCAGTCCCTGACCTTTAAACGTTAACCTATGTGATAAAATCTAAGACTAATGCTATGTTAAGTTAGATTTATTTATCGGTCCTAATTGCTTGTTTCTGTTAGAGTTGATTAAGTAATCATACTCTAGTAATTCTAAGACAGCATATTGAAAAAGCATTTTTTTTACCTGCCTCTTTGTCTTTCCTCAAGGCAGGTTAAGACATCCCCTACTTCATGATGCTGCCGCCTTCATGTTTTTACTTTACGTATTCTGTGTTCAAAATTGAAATTATTGAGAGTTTTTCTGCTGTGAATCATACATTTTTAAATAACTTTCAGTTGTGCCTAAGTCTGGCTGGAGGGTGGATTTTTGTAGTACACCATAAATAGTTGCTGTGTCAACACATGCTCCCACCTGAGCTTTAGTCCTCTTCAGCTTCTGCACAGTTACCATGTTACTTTTGGCTGTTTTCCTTTTTCAGCTTTGTTAGACCTCCATATTTGTTGTATTTCTCACCCTTCTTTAAATATCTCCTGAAATGTATGTCTGTGAAATGTGTGAGACCTTCCCAGAACAACTGATTTATACAGACAGAAGTGTGTGAATCCAGCTCCAGAAAGTAAAAGCACGGCCTAGTTTTCCTGCATCCTGTCCTTTTCCCCAGGCGACATTAGTCCCTGTTTCTGCTGTGGACATAGAAACACTAAAGTTGGAGCTAATCAGTTTCAGGGTTTGTACTTTTCTCAACCTGGAATACACACCTCTGCATATAAAGATGTAAATATGCACAGGGGGATTTTATTTCCAAATTAATTGAGTTTTAAAGGTAATTTGCTTCACACTTTTATTTTATTTAGGACTATCAGATAGGAAGCTTAACAGAAAATGTGCAACTTTTCTCACTGTCATGATAGCAAAAAGCTTTAAAGCTGCAATATTTTGCTTTGCTTTGTGTTTATCTTAGGTAAAATTATAGAAAAAGGAGTCAATATATTCATTATGACGGGATAAAGTATGAACATGTTATACTACTGTTATAATGCTGTATTGAATCACCCTTCAATAAGCAGATTTCTGAGAGTGACATCAAACAAAGTACAAACAAAACAAAACACCCATATTAAAACTTCAAATTAGAAGATCGACCTCTGGTACAAATTAAATCCTCTAACTGCCTTTAATAAAATTTTACATCACTAGACCAAGCAATTTCAAATCATTATGGCCTTGCTGTTTGCCAATCCCTCCACCTACTGTCATTTTTTTACAGTATAGACAGTCGCACAAATTGTCACACTACGTTTTTGTCCTTATAAATAAATCTTTCTCTGCCTATTCCTACAAGCTAATTAAAAGTTTCTAAATGTTTCCTTTGGGTGTTGTAACGGCATTTTTTTGAATAACTAGAATATTACTGCATCTCGTTTGAAATTTGTAAAAGAAGAAGTGTTGGGTGAAGAATTTAGCCTCTTGCATTAGGGCCTACACATAAAAAAACTTTCTGCGTCTGATTTTCAAATATCTTTAATGCAGCATTTGTAAGTCAGTGATCAATGAATGTGACACAACAGTCTGCTGGGCCCAGAAAAAGTCAAATTCACCAAATCTGACCTTGCAGATTACACTGTTTTATATTTGCATCTGAAAGTCAATGCGATTTTCTGAGCAGCGTTTGTTCATTTAAGAAATGTTGCTTAGAAAAGACACACGCAGACAAAGAAATAGGAGAAGAAAAGACAGCAAAGGGAGCATTGTGTTCTGGAGGGAGCATACAAATGAGCCAAAGCTGAGTGCAATAACTAAAAACAAACTGGCATAGCCTAATGTTTCAAGTAGGAAGGCACTTTGTTTTCTTTTGTTTGGTTTTATTCTTCAGAGAATGAAATACACCAGACATGACTTGGGTTTACACTTGTTTTTGGACCGTGGCAGATGTAAACAATGCTGTGACATTAGTACCTAGAACTTGTTATGCAGGTCACTGTGTGGTTTAATTTTGCCATTTAATTGGATGATTACACACTTGAGGTATTCTCAACACAGGGAGTTTATGAACTGCAATACATTAATTAGTTTCTGCTGGGAGCTAGTCATATCTTATAAGGTAAAAGACATAGCTTTCCCCTCATGCTGTATTGTTACATTAACAAAAGAACACATTTCCTCCCAAATATAGCATATATTAAAACATTGTGTGTTGAAACCCACATATTGATCGTTTTTTCTACAATGTGCTGAGCTTTTAAGAGTTTCATCTATAATAACCAGTATAGGTAATAGATTGTCTGTCATTTATTTCTACTTCTTCATTCCCCCTATGCTAAAACTCACCCCAGTCATTTTTTTCCATTTAAATCCACCAGCTTAATTGGGCTAAAATACGTTACAAAGGGTGCACTGTAATCCTACTTTCTAGCCAATAAGTTTTGACCAAGAGATTTTTATTGTCTTTACAAATCTCTTGGATTCAGACAGAAATATCCCTTCATGTTTAATTTCTTCTTTTTTGAAATCTCTGATAGAAAGCCGTTCCTGCATGGATTTATTGGTCTTCTCTGTGTCAATTAATTATTACTATAATAAAGTCAACAAGAGCCTTGATAAGGTGCCCACTGTAATAGGAAAGTAATGGGAAAGTTTGCAATAATTCTAACCTCTCGGTCTGCTGTAGTGATTCACAATGTATCTGTTTTTCAATTGTTAGAAAGTTTGTATCCCTGCAGGAAAAAATTTACAGCTCACATGAGTCTCCAACCTAATTTCACACAATGAAACTTAATTTGCGTGTTTTGTCCACGAAAACCTCCTATAATATGTTTTGGATGGATTTTTTTTGTTGTAATTTTATACATCTATTAACCTCAGGTTGCAGGTAAATTTAAATGTTATGATTGTATACTTCAACAGTTTGAGGTGTGAATATCACAGCATACAACATGCAGGTTTACAAAAGTTTTAGATCCAAAAAGCAAGGATGGATGGATGGATGGATGGATGGATGGATGGATGGATGGATGGATGGATGGATGGATGGATGGATGGATGG
>JAUZNJ010095107.1:0-21941 GCA_034780135.1 Jordanella pulchra
TGGAATTTCCAGTAAAATTGGCTAGGTTTGTCCCCATATAGAACCAGCTTTGGTCCTCCTTCTTTATTTACATTGTTTGTACAAGGGTGTCTAAACATTGCGCTCAAGTCAACTGCTCTGCTGCCGGTTGCCAAAATAAACAAGCAAATGTTTTCAGTTTGCTTGCAGTTTTAGATTGAACTACCAGAGAGCTGTAGATGAAGCCCATCTTCTCCTTATGACTGTGCTAGAACATTTTGCACCTGATTGTTTTAGTACCTTTTCAAAAAAACAGGCAAAGATGGAATCAGGCCTGGGGATGGATACATGGGTGATTCCAACAATCAGGGACTCACTTGTAGGCAGTTAATAAGTGTTTCTAGCTTATGTAACTTTTTACCTTTTGTTTAAGATTTTAAAGAAACCATGGCAAGCTGCTGATGTTGCTAACGCTACATCCCCATGTAATATACAGATTTCAATTGTGTGTTGTTTAAAATCACCACATTGATGTTTTCAATCTGCTGCACATGTTTGTGTGTGTGTTACAGTTTTGTAGTACCACAAAAATGAATAATTTCATTTTTTTATTTGAGTTGAGTTTAATAGCAGCACAGTTAAAGATGTATTTAAAAGGTAACACCTCAAAAAAATAACTTGCATGCAAGAGGTCAAGAAAGTTTGGGCCTTTAGAAGTCTACTTCATCTTTGTTCAAACCATTAAATACATTAGAACCACTGGAAATTTCTAGCCATAATAAGGTAGGAAAGTCACCACTTTCCATGTCCCAGAGAAGAATTTGTTTTGTGCGTATCAATCTCAGAAATTAACGAAAACTACCTTGTAAGGAATATGCCATATGCTGGTAAGAATTATCCACAAAGTCCAGTATCAAAAAAGGCTAAGAGGCCTCTAAGAGATGAAGAAGTGATTTAAAAGCAACATGAAAAGCACACCAGGCATTATGGCACCAAAAGCACGGTCTAATTCTAGACATGTTATGTGGCTCATTAAACGATCTTTAGATCTTTAAGTATTTAATTTCTTTAAATTAGTACCCTAATCCTTGTAAAATAGACTAAAATGTAAAATAAAAGTGTTATGGATATTTTTAAATTGTAACTAATTCAAATTTCATTGGCAAACACGTCTTTATCTCACTGCTCTTTGGTAAAAAAAAAAAAAAAGATACAGTAAATGTGATATACGACCAGGAGCAGATGACAGTGTGGTGGTGGTGGTGGTTGTGGTGGGGTTAGTTATCTTCTCTCCCCTTCACTGTTTTCTGGAGAGTAGCAGGATCATCACCTTTGCAAAGAGAACAGCACTAAGGAGCACCCAGTCCCAGCTCCTAATTGAGACCTCTGGAGTCTAAGAACTGACAGAAAAAGCCGTGTCATATTCCTGACCCTCTCCAGTGCACTAAGGATAGGCCTACATCCTCTATTTTCCTCCATCATCCTTGCAGGAGTAAAAAAGGTCCTGCTTTGTGGAGATTTGTGACAGCTTCAGCCGGAGCCACAAAAGCCGCCAGCCACTTTCCAGGTCACACAACTCACCTCTTTCAGGCATCCACACTTTCTTTTTCACAGCTTCCACATCTGAGAAGCGCAGCACAGGGGAAAGACAGGAGGAACTCCAGGAATCATTCAAGGAGGCAGCCAGGACTAACCCAGCAGGCAGACAATAATCCAAATATCCCAGAATTATTTGAATTGTGCTATTTGGTAGCTCTAAAATGTTTTCACAATACATTGCTCACTTGAATAATTGGACTTAGTTTGAGAAACAGAATCTATGTGAGAAGCTCACAGCTCAAATTAAGATTAAAAGCCGAGTTCTTACTTACAGATACTAATTGTTACACAGTCTTCACATGATCCTTTAAGATGCTTTAGAGCAAGAAACACAACACGTTAAAAGTGGCTGAACATAATAACGCCCTATGTGAATATCATAAAATTATGCATGCTGAGAGTGAAAATACTGAATAATGATTAGATGCTAATGCTGACAGACCACATAAGAAGATGAAAGATGTGTATTTCTCCTCTCACTCTCTGATTAGGTAAGTACTCAATTTAAGATAACAAAATGGAATATTTCTCCTTTAAATTTGATTATATACTTGTTATACGCCCACAATCAAATTCTCTGTGTACTTTACCACCCCTCTCTTTTTAAGAAGCCTGTTATCTGTTCAATTCATGAGTACTAAAATAAGCCTATATTTCAAATTGTACGGATTGTGTTATTTTGATCAGCAAATTGTAAGCTGCCTTATACAAACAACACAGCTCTTAGTCAACAGTTATTGAGCCTAGAACTCATTTGCAAAGAATGCTAACTGATATATGAGCTTGATGATGTGGTTCTGATTATGTTCATAAGGTTAAACTCAAAAGATCATGTCCAGAGCGATCACACTGATGTTGATTTGGTTATTTTGTTTCCTCTTTGGATAGTAGGAAAGAGTAAAAAGTAACATTTATTTTGTCTTGGTGAAAGTTGAGATCATTAACCCTGCATTGCCATTTCTTATGCAAAGGAATGTAAGGTAAGCAAAGGTATTAAGAACTCCCATTTAAACAAAAAACATGATGGGCTATTTTTTTGACACACTTATACATATGCAGGAAGTTTTTACATATACAAAAGTCTTCCATTCACAGCAATTGTAGTCTTTGTGTAATGTAATGTTATCCTGGAGGTTGTTAGAAATTACATAAATATAAATTGAAACACTTTGTCCTATCAGGTTAATGTATGCAGAGAGCCTTTTTTTCCACTTTTTCTCCCGCTGTGTTATTGAAATGTTCCCACCACTACTTTTAACTAACACACCGTTTCAAAAAAAAAAAAAAAAAAATTCATGCTGGTAATTCTCTGAACTTTCTCCGCCTCTAAGGACCTACAAAGCAGTGGGATTGACTGTAGCTGGCTGCAATCGCACATTTAAATGAGTGTGGACGATCAAGCAGATACGGCATAAAACTGCTGGCACCCGAGAAAAGGCATGAGTGATTTGAAGGCTTAATGCGGCCCTCCACACCACATAGAGTTATAGCCTGCGATTTGCATCATAAACGTCTGTTAAATTTCAACATTTGGGGGATGAGTATCACTAAATTAAAACCTAAAGCAGAGCCAAATGTGGGGACGTAGGAGTGGAACTTCTATTTTTTTTCACATTTTATTTTTCCAGCCATCATAGAACCTAATTCCACATTACTGCATTTATAAGCCATGCATAAATACACATCAAATGGCTTTTTTTCCCCAGACATCGTAATCCCTGGATAATCTTCATCCACAGTGTGAGCTGCAATAAATTGGAGAGACGATTCTCAAACTAACATATTTACATCAGCCCCATTAGTGAGACACTGAGCAGATACTGCTCATAGATTGGCTTCAGCTTTGAAATGCCTTAGGCACTTTAGAGTTTTATTGGAAGCACTTTAACTTAGTGTGCAATGGTAAGTAATGTGCTTTAATACACATATAATACAGTGGATTACGACTGTGGATATTAATAAGTAATCAATTTGATCTATTATTGCTCTTGTACAATATTAAGTAAATGACACATTTAAGCTTGAACATTACTCTGGGGATATATGAGCTAGTAGTAGTTTATATTATGATTTACATAAAGAAATATATAACTGTGAAGTGAAAGAGACATAACACATGGTTTCATATCTTTGTTAAAAACAGAAGTTTAAAAAGTGTGGTTTGCATCTCTATATAGAGATCAGTAATAAAGCAACCATTATCTGTATCTAGAATGCTTTGGATGTCTAGAGACTGAATACTTTAACCATTCTTGTTTGCAAATCAGCACAACCTTAGGTAACACCCATGAAGAAGGATAAGTTATCTGCACAGATTACTTTGAGCGTTAAAGCACTGAGATTTTGTAATACTTATAAAACTGCAGTTCATGGCACAATAAATCTGCCACAGCAGTTAAAAAGACATAAGGAAGAATCAGGATGTAAATAATGAGCAGAAGAGAGAAAAGAGTCATTTCTGTAGACATACAACAGAGAAGCAAAATGCTTAAGTATTACATTCATGGTAAATTGAATAATTTCTGAAAAATATTGTGAAACATGACAGAACTTTAAAGTCTGCTGTTATTGTTGGTTGTGCCAGTTTATGCATGTTAAGGTGGTGAGGTCTAAGTTGACTTGCTTGCACAGACAAGGTAGTTTGTAGCCAGTTAGGTAGATAAGAGTAGCAAGACAGAGGTGCCGTGGGGGGGCAGCACTAAATTTATCTAATCTGGGAGCAGGTATGGGGCTCCCATCTGGATGGGACCCCCTGTCTGATCAAGAAGTATGTCGTATACCAAACCAGGCTTCGTCTAGATGGGGCTTCAGTTAGACCTGATGGAGTACATCTTAGATAATCGATTTTCAATTTTTCCTTCTTTTTTTTACCATGCTGTCAGCCCTGTGTTTTTTTTTCTTTTTTGAGAGGGGTTATTTGTTAGTGCTCAGTAGAAACCACAAAGTAATACCAAAGAGGTCAGATAATGAAAGTTGAAGTTGTCTTTGTAAAAACTGCAGCCAAGTGTTCTGTTTTGCTGTGATGGACTGGAAAGTGCTGTGTGTGATGTCCAAAGCTCGAAATATTGTTTCATGACAAAATCCTGCTGTTTGTTTCTTAACAATTATCTCTGCCTTTACTGAAGAGCTGTATTTATTCCGATGTTACATATAGGAGGGTTGTATTTACAAAGCAGATCTCATGACAATTAGTTACAGTGAATTCTGTTAAGTCTTAAAAGAAAAAAGGTGTTGCACAACACACAAAAGAATCCGATACTTCTCCGATTTCTTTTTGTTAAATGATAGTGGAATTTTGCCTCTAATATAATACATTGACGAACTGCTGCATGGTATAACAAAAACAATGTATCACATTTTTTAAGGATTCTCTTGTATTTTACATTTATTTTCCTTTGTTTTTTCCATCGCAGGGCTTTTATATATTTGCTGGTAGCTTTGTTACTGCCAGGAGTACAAGACTTCAAATCAGCTCTGTACTCAAAGTAAATTACTCTGTATTACAAAATCGTACAACATAGGAAAAAGTCAGTATGAAACTGTGGAAAAAGAACGGCAGAATGTATGTCAATTTTGTAGTGCAAACAGCAGCTCATTAAAATGTAAATACAAATATATATATAAACTTTCACATTATTTCCTCATCAAAAAGAAATATTTTAGGATGCTTCTATAAACACTACAAATAGAAGTGCACCATTACACTGGTGTATGTCTCTATTTTCCAACTTGACCCCAAATCTGATGTCAAAAATTGGGTGACTATATATTGTCCCATTTCCAGTTTAATTTGGTGTTGTTGGTACACTTTATTGTTAGGAAAACAGTTTGGCTGAAGCATTGAAGTATGGGAATACCTACCTCAGATCCATTCTTGGTAAAATGCTAGTATTTTTGCCAACAACAACAACAAAAGAAACTCTCCCAGCTTTTAGCAGATCTAACAGATTGTTATGATTCTTGGCTACATAGCAACCCCTACATAGCACTGCACTGCAGGTAACAATACTTTTTATTAGGCACTATGTGTGTGTGGAAAGTGCCAACCATCTATACCATCTCTGCATATACATATTGGCTTATTTTCCTGTTAAAAAAGCTCAATCTCCTAGAGAAGAATTATGTGTATATATGGTTGCATATTCGCAAATGTGCTCACATCTCTCCATGTAGATTTTAGGTCTTCATCAGATTAAAGAAATACGCATGCACTCCACAGCCTTCTAACGACAGAGAGATCAAAGCCCAACATGTCCCCAGCTGAATTGAGGCGGATCATTAGTGATGGGTCAACAGGTCATCATTAGCCAGCTTGCAACCCTTGTAATCATGCTGACACTGCTCATTGTGTGTGTGCATGTACCTGTGATCATCAGATGCATCCATATTGCTCTCTGATCTCTCCACAGAGCGTGGGCGTTGCATGGGTCTCCCAGGCGGCCCTTTTCTCCGCCGACAAATATCGCTCCAGTGGTGAGAGTTGGCCTTGTGCATCGCACCCCCTGCCTCCATCAACTCACTTTCCATCTATTACGGCCCAACAGGATGATCTTCATGGCTGAAGCTCATTGTAAAACCCTGGCCCCGCTGATTCAATAGGCTCTGGAGGGTTCTGACAATGACCAATTCACTCACGACTATTATTCATCACAAAACCTTTCCAGCGCTCCAATAAAATCCACCACCCACCTTTCCCACTCTGTTTGGTATGCTGTAACAATCCATCACTTCCAAATGTTCAGTAGCGTACACACACAAATACAACCACTCTCTCTCTTTCACACACATACACCCGATTTTTTTCTTCCAACTCCACTGAATAAACTCTTTCTTACTATTTTGGTGCAGCCCTTTTCCTTTTCTCAGCAGTTTCATATTTATTCTTCCCTTCTTTCAAAAAACATTTGCTCCTTGCTCCTCACTCCTCCCCACCAATCTAAAACCACAAACTGCTATTTTCCTCTGCCAAGTCTGTCTTTCATTCTCCCTTTCTCACCTTCAGATGCCACCCATCCGCTGCCTCCATGCCTGACTGCTTTGACAGGCCCGGGATTCAGGTGGGGGGGATTTGATCCCTTCGTGGAGTGCTGCACCAGCAGCGAGGTCCACTCTCAAAACCACCGGACGTAGAGCCCCTGAGCCACCAATTAAAAAGTCATGAAGGCTTTTAGGGGCATGCGGGGTTGCGGTCTCCCTCACTACCTCGGATTGGCTGCCTGAAAATAGCCTTTGTGTTCCTGAGACAACAGAAGAACTTGGAGGGAGGTGGGGAGGTTGGGGAGATGCGGGTTAACGGAGCAGCAGCACAACGCGTGGGCAACTGCTTTTCCCCAGTGCTCTAAAGCAGCTCTCTCCCAGTCCCTAACCTTCTTAAATCTGATAAAAAAACACCCACTGCTCATGCATGGTTCATGACTCTGTCCCCTATAAAAGTATGAGTGGTAAATAGACTATTTAATTGTGAGAGACAACAGCTGCCTAGAATTTACATTAACTAGAGATAAAACAGAACTAATGGAAACTAATGTAACTTACTCCCTATGAAAAAGAAAAGAACATCCTGTGTTTTGATTTATGTATACAGAATATGACGGAAAATGAGGTGTCGGTGGGTTCTTTAAGAAAAATAAATGGACCTATTTAGAAGGAATGTGTGTGAGCCAGTGCATGCTCTACCTTGAATGCCTTCCAGCACATAAAAGCAGTAGGTGACCATTTGCATCAAAGAGGCTGCAGCATTCATTTGTATACAACTACACATCTGTGAAACAAAACCTTGATGGGGTCATTTGGGATTCATAAAGTTAGGTTCTGATCAAAGACTACAAACAGGTAAAGGGATATTGCATTTCTTTTACGTTGAGGTACACTATAGGGAAGTTATTTTTTGTCTGTATATAATAGTTTCTAGACCTTAAGGAGACCTGTGGCAGAGGGGTTCTAGAGGATAAACAAATTACTCAGAAAGGTAGGAGGCAAAATAAAATAGGTATTGTTGTTTAGAATTACCCACCAGGTGAATCAATTGTTATAGAGTCCAATAATGTGAATATAGCTTACAAGTTATCTGGCTGAGAGCACACCACTCTTACTGATTAGCTGATCAAGAGTACATAATTGCCAATAAGACCTGTAAAATTCTGAAAAATCAATCCAATAACCTTAATTTCCTGTCTTCAGAAATACAAAAGCTTTAACTTGTTTTTTTGGGTTGTCAAGTTGCAGCCAATGAAGGTGATGGCTGATGCAGGCATCTGCCTCACCCAGGTAACCTTGTAAAAGGGCTGAGTAAACAGTGACAAGGGTAACGGTGGTGTCAGACACACCCCTGGGTGCTCAGCACCCCTCAACCTCTGATCCTCGAATCACCCCTGCATCTCACCATTCTGAGAATGAATTTAATTTTGGAGATACTCAACATAAGACATGTGCATTTCACAGGTAAGAAACTTTAGCTGACATAATTTTAAGAGTACCTCAATCACAAACTTTAAACTTAATCTCTTTTAGGTCTTACCTGGAGCTCTGGATCCAACATACTTTACATATATATTCTCTGTTTCATATCACATTTACTGTCTTCTAACTATTCACTGCTATTCAATGACACGTTGTTTTAAAATGTTAAATGTCAATATTTGACAAACTGTTCTGAAGTTTCTTAAAACTAATGAACCGACTATTTTAGAAAATCCTGAACTATCTATTTAGTGGGCTTTTTTAAAAGCAATATTTATCCCTGGCCTTCTGACATTACTTTACTTCTATCAGCAGAAGCCATCATCCATATCATTGTCACAAACAGCAGTCATTCTCTAATGGAATCAATAAAGCCTTCCAAATATTTACAGGACAAGAAAGCCTTAAGGCAATCAATTCCAATCTATAGAACGATGGAGGGTTCTACTGCGGCTGCGTTTCAGGTTAGAAAAATCAATAATGTCAGTTTTCAGCAAAGGAGATGGACCATAGAAAAAAACCAACCTGTGGTGGCATCCTTCAATCTCTCACTGAAAATGTTCTCCTTCCATCCATCATTCTGACCACTGTGATGATTCCTTTTTTCCGAGGTCCACGTTTGACATCACAGGGTGCAACTTCCCCATAGGGCGTCAGGAATCGCGGGGAGCGCAAGCAACGAGGCAGTGGGAGACAGCTTTTGAAGAAAGAGGTAGCGAGTGGATGTGACAGGCTCTCAAAAAGCCTCCAAGATAACAGCATCTGCCTCTGGAAGTCTTAACAGGTAGAAAGGTAAAAGTAAGAGGGTAAATGGAGGGCTGAGACGGCTTGGCAAATTCTCCGGATGATTGGATGTAAAAAAAAAAAAAAAAGTATGTTCTTCAGGTTTTGCATACATTTTTCAGGCAACTTGAAGAGCAGGCTGAGTGACAGAAAGTGAAGCAGGGCAGAGAATGAGAATTAGGGTATATTAAAAACAGATTGCTTCCATTTCTCTCTGGGGGCAGATTTTTTTTCATGCATTGGGCTGTAATTCCAAGTTTATGCTCTGTAGTAACTAGCTCGATAAAATACATCAACCTAGCACATAAAAAGTGAATAAAATGGAGTATATAACAATGTGTGAGGGTGGCAGGAAGCGGCAGAAGTGGAGAACACCCAGAGAGATTCTTGATTTATTGATGCATTGATGCCTGGTGGCACATTGACGCGTTCAACAACTTCTGATAAATTGGCGATTATTCAGAGTTTTCCTCTGGTGTTCGAACAGCCACCAGGCCTCATGCCGCTCCAACGTTTCTTTTATTTCCATAAGAAACAGGTATTCAAAGTAGGATGCAGGAAGGTGTATTCTTTCTTTTTATACACTTCGTTTCCTTTTCTCTTTAGAAAAACCTTTAGAGCTTTCATCGTCTCTACCCTTCTCGATCAGTACATATAGAGGAGATAAAAAGTCTAAACACCATCTTAAAACGAAAGGTTTTTATAATCCCAAAAATTGTTACCAGATCAATAAAGAGGTGTCTCAAGAAATTAGTTGAATATTCTGAAAGGTTTCTGCACATTTTCATTCAATAGGTTCCTTGGCATGGTTTGAAATATTTCAAGCCTTATTTCTTGCAATTTTGATGAATATTGCTTACAAATAATGAAACCCCTATTTATAAAGGTTACCCTAATTAATAATAATCGATATCGACTGGTATGCAAGGCCTTTATCTCGATAGATTTTTCAGCCATGTTGTACAGCCCTACAATAAAAACAAATACAACTAACCTGTGAGTCTCAAATTCTGTCTGCGGGAAATAAGTGGTGCCTCCAAATTTCCAGACTCATAATGTGATAATAAGACTACTGTTTTATATCACAGTATTGCAGAGAATCCATGTTTAAAGTCAGCAAGAGAATTGCTTCAACAGAAAAAACAAAACAATCAAACAAACAAAAAATGTTTATCTCTAGAAGTGCTACTCAGAGTACAAAAAAAATCATTGGGGTCACAAATAAAAATGGCTGTTGACAAGAGATGCTCAAAGGATCAGGTGGACTTGATGAACTTTTTCAAGATAGAGTACCATATCAATTAAAGAGGTTGAATGCTGACAAGACTACGACTGAGAAGACTAAAAGCTAAAATCACAACAAAAGGCAGTTTAAGAAAGTATTAGTTCTTGGCAGTGCACACTTATGTTGCCAGGTTGCTGCAGCTTTTTTTCACTTCTATTTCAGTTGAATCATATAGGACATGCTTGGATTGTTTTTTTATCATGGTGTCACTGTCACCTTTTTATTAGAAAAGAAGACTGGAATTTAAAAAAAAGGTGTGTACATATTTTCTCTATTGTGTACTTGGAATAACTGTGTTTGAAAGCCAAACAAAACCCCTTGGTGGACAGCATTAGCATAAATGGATGACATTGAAGCTGGAAGCCCATAAAAACAGTGGTGTCAGAGTGCTGTATATACAAAATGGAACCACATTTCGTTGGTTGTATCACACTGCATTCCACTGCCCCTGGGCTGAAAAATTACTTGGTCGTCTGCTTCCTAGCCTAAAGTACCAGCCTGGCTGTGAGAGCATTACAGCACAGAAAAATCAGGCTCATCCTGAATCAGCTGTTACACATGGTTTATATTTTACCCTCTATGCATCATACAAATATGAATGCTGCATGGTCCACAGTCTGAAAAATGATTGTATCCTTTTGTAATAGATATTTCACACCACAGCTCTATTAACTGAGTTTTTTTTGTTTTTTTTGACGTAGAAATCCATAAAACTGATCAAACTCAAAATGCAACACAGAACTGCCGGCAAGTCTATTTGCGAGAGTGAAGCATAAAAGAAAAGACTAGCTGCAAACTTGAGAGTCCACTTAGCATCTGTGGTTCTGGCTGTCAACTTGCAAGAAATGTCAATTACTTTCTCTGCATCTTAAAATTTTATGAAAGCATCTAGGCTGAATGAAAACTCTCCACGTCGTTGGTTGCCTTGTAAATGTTTTCTCTAAAAGAAATCCGATTTAATTATTCAAAACGTAGCTTTTCTCTTATTGGTGCTTTTGCAGGATTTTTCTTCTAATTGTGGCGCACAATACATTTTTTCCATATCGGTGTCATCTTATTATTTGAAACAGTTTTTCTTTGCCAGATCTGTTGCTTTTAATGAAAGGGCTGTGATGCATCAAAAAGACAACTGTTCATTGACTGACTGAGCAGAACATGGAGCACAAGAAGAAAATACACAATTTGAAAAGAAAGGAAAAAACAGGACGTGACTCAAGCTTAATTCATATCATTGATAGTCTACTTACAAGTGATAATGATAATTATTAATTGACATATGGTGCTGATAGCCTTAGATTTAAACAACTGGGAATATTTTGGTTGACAACCAATATAATACATGGACTCCATCATGAGAGAAAACCATTCCCATAGACCTCCACAGAGAGCTGTGCCTTTCCCAGCAAAGCATCAGATAGACAGCGAGGCAGACAGCTCTGATCTTTACTTCCATAAGCAAGAGAGTTTTAATCCTTTCTGGATCAAAGGCAGCAGAGAGCTTTGCTTTCCTTTCATTAGGAAGGGATAGAAGGCAGCACAGAAGCCCTCCCTCCTCTTCAGGTCTGACCGTCCAGGTTTGATCAATCAATAGCAGCCCACTAACTCAGGCCTAAGTGCCCCAGCTCTAATCACTCTACTCTGAAAAATGGAAGATGGGGTGGTGGCACCAGACATGCTCTTGCACTGTTTCATTAAAACAGCCTCTGGTCTGGGATGAGTCAAATTATACTGTGCTTTGTTATGTTCCCTTCCAGCAGTAAATCAGCTGCATGACAAGCACAGCCCCAGAATTAAAGTCCCATCGCTCAAAGCATAAGAGTCTGAATGCTGGTGAAAGGACGAAGCAGGGATCAACTCGGCTGACGAAGTGGCTGAGTACAACTGGGCTACTGCCCGGCTTTGCCATTGTTGTTCACTAGAGACGTGTAATCTTCTTAATCACAATCTAAACCTGCAGAACAATTGACCCATTTTCATATGCGCTGTCTTATCTATGAATCCATGCCCATATCTCATTTAGAAGTGTTAGAAATCCCTTTTCAATCTAGGTGATCTGTTCTCACCAGCCTCCCTCCACATTCCTCTAATCCACTCTGATCTTTTCTAATGCATATCAACCAGAGAATGTCATGTTTATGAATTGACGAGCTGATTCGGAGATTTATTGTCCTATTAAAGTTTCTGCATCACTGATTTCTATGAATAGATGGAGTATTAAAAAAAAAGATTAGCACTGGACACCTCAGCAAAGTAAGGAATTAGCCTGTAAGAACTGTGGTTTGTTTACTGTCATTTTACCATTTTAGAAAAGACAAGTTAATTTAAGGCTTTCCAAACACTTGTCAAAAGCCAGACAAAAACAATCATTTCCTATGCTTTTCTCCAATTACATAGAGATGTAGTTGAAAGCTGAAATATGATAGAAGGCATTACTTCAGTTTGTAATCTACCTAAACAAATATAATAAAAGCAGTTGCTGATATCAAATACGCTTTTAGAAAACGCTTTATAACAGAACACCTAAATGTTGCAACTTTGACCATAAATGACCTTCAGGAAGATTAGACCAACTCTTAAGCAGGGCTGAGAAAATTTTCTATTAAGAGGTGTTTTTTGGCTAAAAAATACACATTTTGACAAAAAGGAAGATTTTATCAATATTTATTAAATGAAACATGTTTAAAAACTTAAGAAAATAAATTAAAGTTGGCAGTTGCAATGTCTCTTAAGCTACCCAGTGCTGGCAAGCTACCTGAGCAACCAACCAAAATGTATTTTGCACAATATCAGAGCTGGGTAGTGACTAGTTACATTTGTTGGAATAACTTTTTATTAAAAACAAATAACAAGTTAGTAGTTTTACTATATTGTACATTTTATTTGAGTTAAAATATGATAAAGAGTCAATACTGTTTAATAAAAGAGCTGCTGAGCTGAAGTGTGAAGCTGCCAGACCACGATGTACTGGTTACAGCACCTGCCTGATGATGCCGCCTGCCTGTCTGCTGTGGCTGCCTGCCTCACACCGCCAGGACCCACAGCTAACGACTAGCTGCTGTAGCAACAGGGGGGGGCGCTTCATTCAAGGCTGTGAGTTACTAAATTAAGCCCTGCACGGTTGCCTTTGTTATTGCATCGGAATAATCTAAATCTCTTCGAGAGTTGCCTGCGCATGAACTGACTGGTTCGAGGACTGGGTCTCTGAACTGGACCGAACCGAAGGGCCCTTACTTTCCACCGAGCAAAAAGTGCCATTCATCTATCCCCTATTCCTTCTGATGCTTAATAATTGCTCTCTTTTGGTGGAGAATAGGGTAAAATAGATGTTTTGCATGTGTTTTTACCTGAAGTAAGCTTTCTGATTTCAACTTTGATCATGTCAAAGCAAAGTTGACCAACTGAATGCTGCAGTGGACTGGCTAATATCTTTAGCTCCAAGCTACCTCATGTCCAGCCACATTTGCAGGCCACTCTGTGGGCTTAACTTTCCTCTTGTTCCAGCTGGAACTGACCGAACAGAACCTCCAGGACCAGCTAAGCTATCTCATTCTCTTTCAGCTTTATTACAACTAATGCATTTGAGTCATTATTCATTTTTCACCATAAAATCAAATGAAACTTTATTGCTATTGCTGCATTTAATATCTCTGCATCAGATTCTATTCACATTTACCTGCTATTTTTAAAGACATTTTAAATGCATTAAGCTTTAATGCTTGAACCTCCCTCACAGACTCTTGAATGGACTCTTTAAACCCCTTTTTATTAGTTTTATTTACTTGTGCTTATTTTTAGTAGTGTTAGCATTTTTAGTGATTATTAGCTAATAAAGGTAATATTGTTTTAATCTGTGGTCTTTTGTGGTTATTTTATACAGTGAACAATTTATCTCTTGGGCCAGATTCATCGTTTTTGAGTTGAATGAACAGAGACAATTTCTCAGATGGTGATTGATAACTCTGCTGATAACCATAGTCTAAATTACTGAATTGGTCAAAGGTAACTAGACCTTAACAGTCAAATCTAGGAGCCCCACTTTGAGTAAAAGGTTAGCAACCCTGGTATTAAGCTGTTTACACTTATAATCTGTTAACTAATAATAAGTTATTGATTATGCCCTTGATTCTGAATGATCTATTAATTACCTTCAACTTCAAGTTTTAGTTACTTAATATATTCATAAACTCCTGGTAAAGTATCACAACAAATACATAAAGATAATTGGATTATGCAGGATATTTTTGTCTGAGACTTCTGTGTAAATAAGATGACAGATGAAAACATTGGTATTTTTATAAAAGAAAACTCATGCACTGTAAACGAGACAATCAGCCAGAATATTTGAACAAATTATGCGTGCTTGGTTTAACACAAAGCATTCCTCTTCAGCTGTTAGGCATGGGAACATTAATCATACTTTGAGGTTGTGTTGCATCAAGTGGCAGGAAAAAAAGCCCAACAATCATGCAAAGTGAAGCAGGAAAAGAATAATATTGAATAAGTAATTTAATCTTTATTTTTTGGAAAATCAGGTCAATGAATTTTGAGTTGCACAGATCTTTTAAAAAGACATTAAAAAGACAATAATCTTCTCAGTCATTAAGACTAATGTTATTTCCACAATTTATTATAGAATGAGTCATAGGTTGGATTAATTCCGTTATTAGCCTTTAGAACTTATAAAAAAAGAAAAAAAAAGGTCTAATAAAGTTATTTTGCAAAAAAGCTTATGTATATTTGGGAAAAATTGAGAGAACAAAAGGCCAATCATAGATTTTAAAAATGCTTAAACCTTTTTTGTAAAATGTGAAAGGACCAAAGAAATATATCTAAATGCCATGAATGACTTTTTTGCAGTTCCCACTAATACAACTTCTGTGTATTATTTTATCAGTAGCACCACCACCTATGCATATCCATAAAATATTTACAAAGATTTTTAAACTTGGTTAGAAATGATAACTTTGGACATGTATTTGTAGCAATGATGGGAGGCAATTGATAAAATATCTAGACAAAGTTGGTTATATGTATAGATTTGTTTGTATCTTAATTATTTTGGTTTTATCTCCTGAAAGAATACCTTTGTAGAAGCAACTTTGAGGTAAAGAGAAAAAAGAGAAATATATTTTCATTACAAAATCCAATTTGCTTGCTTTTCCTCCTCCCATTACTTCATCTATTTCTCTATTTCTTCTCAATAAAATGAGCAAAGATGGGCTTTCTTCAGCATGAACAGCAATGGCATGATTGTCAGCATGAGCTGCCTATTGTTGCTGCATGTCAGGCTGGGCCGCTCCCATCACGCTGTCGTCGCTGCACACAGATGTGAAGTAAGGACTTTGGTGAAATCGTCATGGAGGAAATAAAGCCAGGCACCCGACTGATCTGACACCCTTATCTTCATGGTATCAGTCCTGTCAGAAACAGACAAGTCAGTCAACTGGATCAAATAAGCAACAAATAAAAAAAATCTATCTGGAGCACATCAAAGATTGCCCATCCACTCGTCCACATGAAATTAGTATGACATAAGCAGTTGATGACAAAGACACCCAGTGCTTTGACCTAAATGAGAGAGCCTTGGTTTAACAGCAGACTGAACAGGAGAGAAAAAGGCAACTCTTTTCTTCTATCAGATCTAGTTACATTTATCAGTATTTCAAGTTTAAAATCTTTTGTTTTGGGAGGAAAGAAGGAAAAGAATAAAATCAGCATTTATAGAGGAACACACCCCCCTTCTTTAAACAAATCTGCTTACGATTTTTTTATGTGTTCTCTGGAGCATACATGCATGGCCTCGACAGGAAGCCTGGGAGTGAATACAAGCATTTTTTCTCTTCTTTTTTTCCAATTCCCTCCTAGGGTGACTGAGCCATGCTCAGGGAGCCCTTGTTGTGCAGACAGGAGCGAAGCCACCAGCTGCTGACCTTTACTAGCATCACATAGCAGCAGGGAGTGCCTCCATTTACCTGACTCACATTCTGAAAACAGCTAATCAAAAGGGTCCCATGGGGTACCACCTGTAAGGAGCACTGCATGTTTGTGTGTATTTATGTACTAGGTCAGTATGTGTGGATGTATGTGGCTGCATGCATAATATTTGCTCATAAATTGTTTTGATTATATTATTTTAAGTCAACAAGAAACCAAAAATTAACTCTTTGATCATTTAAAAGTGGTTGTGGGCTGTGCTATTAAGGTCTTCAAAGTGGGTGTAAATATGCAGTGCTTAGTAAATCAAATACGAGTTTTATTCTCATCCTCTAATTTGCAGCAGCCACATTACCATACTGACCACCGATGCAAGTTGACACCAAAACCATTGCTTAAAGTTGTAGAGGTTGGATGAGGCCATTATCTGACAACCTATGACTCAATTTTTCAAATTAGAGCTGAATGTAATGTCAGGCTATGCTTTCATCTTAAGAGGCAAGCATAATATGAACTGACTCTGCCTACATGAGAACTGGCATACAAAAAAACTGGAAGCTTTCAAAGCCTTCAATTAAACATAAAAAATGAGAACTAATGCATATGGTTTTGTTTCTGTTTCAGGTCACTATGTATGATACAAAAGACACAAAAGCTATCGTGGAGAAGAAGGGAATTAGACCAAATAAATCTTGTTTCCCGCCACCAACTTTTGAGAATCTTTTTGCATTTTTTGCTCAAGAAAAATGGTATTGGGGCGTGCAGGTGGAGCAGTGGTTAGCGCACACAACCCATGTATGGAGGCCTTAGTCCTCGACGCGGGCGACCCAGGTTCGAATCCGGCTTGTGGTCCTTTCCCGCATGTCTCTCCCCCTCTCATACCCCCTTTCCTGTCAGCCTACTGTCAGAAAAACGAGCCACTAGTGCCGTAAAAAACCCTGGTATTTAAGAGAAAAAAAACTGAGGAATGTCCATTTAAAGGTATAATTAAGCACAACATAACCATCCATCCACTCCCACTACATCCACCAGGGTCACGGTTGGGCCGGTGCCTATCCACGGCAGACTCTGGGTGTAAGGCCGTGGTACAACCAGGCAGTATTACAGGGCAACACATAGACACACAGAAAGGCGTACAACCATGCATGCACACCTCACACCTAGGGACAATTGAGAGATGCCAGTTAACCTAACAGTCATGTTTTTGGACTGTGAGAGGAAGCCGGAGTACCTGGAGAGAAGCCATGCATGGGCGGGGAGAACATCCAAACTCCATACAGAGGGACCGAACCCAGAACCTTCTTGCTGCAAGGAAACAGCACTAACCACTGCATCACTCATTACCAGAATGTAACCACTTTACAAACTTCAATGCTTTAAACCACAGGCACTGTGTTACATATCTGCCTTTGTTTGAGTACAGTAGGAAGACATGATGCTATTGAAAAATGATATTTTGGCATCTTCTTACTGTGCATTTCCTACTACAGTAGAACTATGTAATATTAAAATGCTATGTTTAGAATATAAGAATCAGAAAGGACAGATTTTTTACAATATCTGTTGGGAAATATTTTGCATCCTTTACTGCAGAGGTTGGTGACAGTGACAGGATTTATTTTTCTAAAAACCCTACTGTAGTTCTTTGTTTTTAAAAAAAGACAAAACACTTTTGTACCATAGATATAATTGTTTTGTTGTTTTTCTATGGTACAAAATGATTTGGAATTTATTAGATGATAATGTTTTTTTTGCAAACCCCCACATGTGATGTATGGTTGGGCTTGATTGCTTTTGGGATTGATGATTTCTTTTCCTACTGGTGATTCCATTAGAGCCTCAATAAAGTTTTTTTTTGAAACCTGATTAAATGTAATACGTGTCTGCTGCTTAGCAGTGTAAATACACAACCTAATGCATCGCTTGCAGTGGAGTAGGCAATTTGAATTCAAAAAACAGTAACAATTTACATCTCATTATATCTTTAACATGCATAGTAGTGTATAAATTTCTTTATTGAACATGCTGCTATAGTCTTCAAAAGTACAAAATACTGAGATAAACATTGTCATTACTGCAAGCTGTTTTTCTTTCTTTCCATGTTGTTTCATCGCTCTCCATTCCTATCATATAAAGAAACTGAAAGCTTAGATTACAGAGCAACGTTGCTGTATCTGAACATAGTATGTTAATTATACGATTGGCTTATTAAATCAAGGTTGCATCTGGCATCGAAGTAGACAGGTAGACCAACACCAGACCTCCACACAGAGGAGCCATACACCATGCATAGACGAAGGCTGGCAGTGGAGCAAGGGAGCAGCAATCCCCAAGCAAAAACGTACAGGGAGAGATGCAGGGCACCAAAACTCCCTTAACCATCCTTAGTGCAGGCCAAACCCGCAAACTGATCACCCTGGTGGTCAGGCGCCTGCTGCACAAGTCCCTGCCAGAGGAACCACAGAGCACAGCAGAGAAGGAACACAACCATAAATCCCAGACCAGATGGAAAGGCAGCACTTTGTAGTGGCCATGATTCAGACATACCAACCAGGGAAGGGCACTGTGCTTTGCTGGAAGTTAGTTAGTTAGTTAGTTAGTTAGTTAGTTAGTTAGTTAGTTAGTTAGTTAGTTAGTTAGTTAGTTAGTTAGTTAGCTAGCCTGCCTGACCAACAGCAACCAAGGTTCTTCTAATATAAACACAAGAAAGTTGTGTGGAATATCATTCCCAGATCCAGATTTCAACTTCAGAGGTAAATAGAGTAATCACAAGTACAGTATAAGTAGCTAAAAGACAGTTGTTCCAGGTTCACTGTTATCCACTTCCATTCGAACAAGTAGTTCTCCAAATATCCCCTTCTATTAGTCTCCACTGTACAATTGAGGGTTTTCATTAACCCTTTAAAGCCCGAACCATGAAATAATTTACAGAAAATTCAGATTTTTTTGAAATAAGAGTTGGCATTGAATTATATGAAAAAATATGAAAAAAAAAAAATTTAACTCAATTAAACTTGATCATAATTTGCATAAATTTTGGTACATTAGGCATTTCCGTATACTCTTTTATCCATTTTCTGTTCCCTACATATTTCTGATTTACTAAGTTCGGTTCTCAAGAGCAAAAATATCCCACTGATGATGCAGAGGTCTCAAAAATTCATGTATCAAATATGGCTGTAAAGGGTTAAAAGCAAAGATAAGTGTGCTTAAACAGCTCATCACAGTTAATTTGTGTGCAAACTGGTCTCAACAATTCTTCAAAAAACTACAGTAATCGAAGATCAAGTACCACCTTGGTGCCTGTATCAAAATTTAAAAGCAAGATTTAAGAACCATGGTTGTTACACAAGCTAAATAAAATCTACCATCCCTCTTGGTGTAACGACCCAAATCAATTTTCCAAGGGGCTGAATACTATTCAGGAGCTACTACAGTGTGTGCAGAATTATTAGGCAAGTTGTATTTGAGAGGATTTTTGTTTTATTTTTGAACAACTATGTTCTCAATCAACCCAAAAGACTCAGAAATATCCAAGCAGGGCTGGAAAATATGGCCAGAATTTATATCACAATAGATTTCTTAATTTTGGTTGACATGATAACATTTCGATATAATGTAGAAAAAATAAAAGCTTTGGAAAGACAGCCAAGAATGCCTACAACAGATGACTATACAAACTGAAAAATATTGCCTAATGTTTATAAAATCCACCAACATAACATTTAAGAAAAATTAGCTTTGAAAAACAAAAACACATGAAAACCTGGAACATCAGTCAGTGATTTGCTCTTAGATTTGGCTATCATATGAGGATATCTGTTTATGCAGGTAACTATTAATGTGTATAATTATTACGTAACGATTAGGTAATGAAAACCAAATATATAGCCATCTCAGTTGTTTATTTTCAACAAGTAAACAATATAACACAAAATTTAGAAATAAACATTTCTGGCATTAAAAAAACAAAACCAAAAACAAATCAGTGACCAATATAGCCACCCTTCTTTATGATGACACTTAAAAGCCTTCCATCCATAGATCCTGCCAGTTGCTTCATCAACATTGCACGCAGCAGCTTTGATTTCATCATTCCATAAAACCATAGAAAAATCAGTCTTAAGACACATTAAGGTACATACCTTGGCCCAGTCTTGACGTTTTATCCTATGTTTCTTGTTCGACGGTGGTTGTTTTTCAGCCTTCCTTACCTTGTCCATGTCCCTGAGTATAATGTTTCAGCTCTAAAATATGGCAAAACTGGTGGCAAATGGCATCTTGGCAGCTTCAAACTTGATTTTCCTCAATTAATGGGTAGTTATTTTCCACCTTTTTTTAACATGCTTCTTGCAACCCTGCTGTCAATCTGACTACTAAAACTAATCCATATTGGTATTGGTTTTTAAAATTTAAAATTTTGGTTTGGAAATTACTTTAAATGCATGTATATAAGTTAAACAAAATATCTAACAAAAGAAACATTTCCATCTGGTTGTGTTTTCCTTAACTCTCTAATTAAGCTCCCCATCAATCAACAAAATTGACAGCATCTAATTTTTGAATTTTGTTCTATAACTTCTGTCGAAGTAAATTATCATTATGGAAAATACATCAAGGTAAAAAGAAACAAGAGAAGGTGGACATTTTAAAACTGAAAGATCAGCTTTAACTTATGTCAACCCTGAGCCAATGAACAACTTGGATGAGGGCAGGCAAAGGGAGCAATAAAATAGGCAAGGGTTGTGAGAGGGAGTGTCTTGACTTCTATTATAGCTCTAGGAAAGTAGGAACTCAATCAGCGGCCAGGCGAGGGGCCCATTGTGCTGAAGTGTAATGGGAACTGTGAGATTTTATTAAGAGAGAGCAATTGCATGTGCTCCTCATCAGGGTTTCCATTGTGGCATTGGTGGTCACACTAACGTCCGGGGAAGATAGAAACAAGGTATTTACTGTCTCACATTGGGGAGAATAGACAGCTCCCAGAAATAAGGTTCCACTTTGACGTGAGGGGCTCTGTTACCTATAATTGTCACCGCATTCTCTTGTTCAATCTATTTCCATCCCTATTCCTCTCACTCACATTTTTAAGCTCTTTTACATCCTCTCTCCCTTCCTCCCACTCTCTCTCCAACTGTCTACTCATTTGTTTGTTATTTCATGCTTCCGAAATCCCTGTCATCTGGCACTGTGGTCAATCCAGATCTATCCTCAGCGAGATTGGGTGTTTTTTTCACTATGATCCACAGTGAGTCTTAGAAAAAGGGATAATTGGCATAAGTAGTTAAAAAAGTGTGGGTGGACAGCATTGTGAGAGGGTGTGTCAGTCTGACTGGTGATGGGACTATCCCTGTTGGTTTGCTGCTGTCAGAGCGGACATTTACAGAACACATGGTCTAAATTCAACTGTTAACATCTCCCACAGCCAGTATTAAAGATATCTTGCTGTTTATTGTATCTTACAAACAGACATCTTTAACTGTTAAATAGGGACCTTTCTAAGGACAATAACTCATAATTAAAATACATAAAAAGCTGAAACTCACTTAGAAGGGAAGGTTACAGACACAATGCTGCAGGCAGGTGCTTGTAACAGGGTGTAGAAAGCTGTTAAAAACAGCAAGTGTGGTAAACAGCATCTCTGCTGTTTCAAGTGGGATCTAAGAATCCTTGTCCAATGCATATATATTCAAAAGGGTTTTTGCAGGTTTCCTGAACTCAAACGCAAGACATTTTAGACCTTTTTAAGACAATTATTAATGAAATTTTAAGCTATAGTTGGTAATCCTGTTCAGAGACACTTTTTGTTATATTAAGTGAAATGGTCCTTCCATCCTGAGGGTAATCTGTCATGATCCGGGGTTTTCTGTCTTCTTTTGTCGGGTTTTTTCCTGTGCGCCTTGTCCCTCTTTCACCACCAGAT
>JAUZNJ010095118.1:0-21940 GCA_034780135.1 Jordanella pulchra
AATTCATGTAGACAAAGAATTTCATCCTACACCTTTTGTGAAGTCATTCCCAAGAGCCATAATAGACAAAAATTCAACGCATCACACGTGTTAAAATACAGCTGGCTGTGATTATACACCTGGCCACTAGGTGGTGTCGTGTGCCATGAAGCATCAAGAAATGAATCATTTCTCGAACCGGTTGGCTGAAGTGGTTCAATGCCTCATGAGGCTTCATCTCACCATCACTAATACATAGCCTACTTACTTAACGCCTTACCTTATTGTTTGCCAAAATGAACAGGACCGCGAAAACGTCGAGACAGCAGAATATCCTCAATCCCTCGGTCTCTGTACTGGACTGTTGAATTGCTGAGCGGGACACACTATGCGCCAATGTAATGACAGAAGAAGAAGAAGAGTAATCTGCGCATGCGTACGTCTACTTCTTAGAATGGCAGCGGTAGTAACGCTGATTGCTCGTGAGCTTTATTCTAAAATAAGTTATGTTCACTCGAAACACTAAGTGTCTTGCATGTTTAGTATTGGAAGTAACTGTTACTTCATAAATCTTAGTCATCACAACATAATTTTGATAACCTAGTAAACCTAACTGATTTATGTAAGTCAGAGTAGCTATCTCTCATATATGTGAGATCTATTCACACACTGGTCCCTCCACACCCACACGGGATGACAGGCGTGGAAAAGGCCACAGATTATGTAATCTGACAGCATTTGTTAACTCTTTTGATCGAGTGACATGCTGAGATTTATTTTTAAACCAAGGTATTTTATATTATTGCCTTAACATAACATTTCAGTCATTACTGTAGTAGCGATTGTTTGACAAACCAAACATCCAATAAAAGTCCCATCAGCCACTATGAGACACTGGGCTCCGGTTTCTATACGCAGGCAAAAGAAGTATAATGTCCAAAAACTTGTTCACTGTCTTGGTTTTCTTTATTTCCTTTTTGCCAATAATTAAATTGTTCTAGTTTTCCTTTACGCCATGCTGCCTCTCTTGCACTGGTAAAAACCATGTGCCCCAAACCCAAATGCCTGCTGGTGTTTTTACCAGGCCCCTACATTTATAGGAAGTGGGCGGACCCACATCACTTCCTGTCTAACACCAGGACTAAATAAAGATTAATAATAACAATAATACAAAAGATAAATAAAAACAATTATTAACATGCAAGTTAACTCTGTAAATAATACAAATAGAAATTAAAGAATAAACTAACAAAATTCAAATGGATAAAGAAATAAAGAATAAATAGCTCCAACAACTACATCCTACCTAGTGTGCATTATGATTACATGCGCTTTTCTCATAGAAATGACAACTATAACACTTAAAATGCATAAAAACATATATTCAATTGATTGAAATGTAATCCTAAAATGCACAGTTGGAGCACATAAGTAGAATGTAGTAGAGTGATGAAAAGTGGTCCCTATGTCCTCCTGTAGTCTTAACCTATAACAGTGGACTGAGCTTGGGATAAACTGAGGCACTCTAGCTGTAAGATTTGTCATATCTCATTCGAGTGGTCGTAGGGGCAAACCCCAGAGTCATTGCCTCAGCATTCCCTGGAATTATTCATAGAGTAGGAAGAGGGATCACTGAGTTTCACTCAATTTTAAATTACTTTCAAAAAGGCTAATAATAACAATAATAATAGAAAAGAAACAAATTTGTACTGTTAAGTGTTCAGCTTGTAAACAAATCATAAAAAGCACTTCAATTTTATAACATTAACTTACAAAATCTTTAATAAATTACGAAGTACTGTTGTCATTGACTCTTTAGTTTATCTGCCACATTTATCATTGATTTCTCATGATGAAGTGAATCTGTGTTCTTGATGCGTGTGCTGTATCTTCACTTAGAGCCAGTCTGTTTGTGTATTTTAAAGCAAGAACTAAAATAAATTATTATATTGTGTGATATATTGAAAAATGAAAAAAATATATTAATATCTTTGTTAAAATAATCAGGCGTAGTTCCAAACGTTCAGTTGCTCTTAGGGTAAAATTTCCAGATGGCTAAAGGTGCATTGTCCTTATTCAAACAATTATAATATCAATGCATGTATAAACAGCCAGTGGATATTCAATGATCATTCAGGAAAGAGACAGGTTCAGTGTCCCCAAGATAAACTACATCCGGTGCATACCCACATGGAAATGAAGAAGTTATTACTCCAAATAAAGCCATAAAAGCAAATGTGACAGGTGGTTCCTGTCACTCTGCCTCCCACTAATAATGCGCCTTGGCTACTTGGCCAATGGGGTATCCCTTTGGCTGACTGGTCGATGCGTATGACTTTCACCTGGGGGTCTGGGGTTCGAATTCCACCCGGGCCCTCTGTAGTGTGCACCTTTACTCACAAGTTTAAAGTTTGGAAGTCAATAAGGAACGATGACTTTATTTTTAAATGAATGCCCCGATCAAAGTGAAGCTGCAGGGTTTGGTAAATTGGAATAGGTGCATTGAATTATGGGGATGACAATACCATGTTGTAACATTCACAAAGACCGCAGGGGCTCAAGTTAGATACAAACATACATGCACACCGCGGATGTTAGTGAAGAAATACACTCAAAACGGAGAGGATGACTGAAGTCAACCGGAACGAAGCACCGCAAGAGATAATCTAACACCAGAGGGCGCCGTTCCTTATACTCCGATAGCTACGTCTTCAGATGATGGATGGATGTAAATTATGCGATTATTTCATGTCGAACTTGGACTAATATACCTTTTTTTCATTTAAAAACCGACGTTTTTCACATTGCATATATCTACAGCTCTCTCTCTCTCTCTCTCTCTCTCTCTCTCTATACATATATATATATATATATGATATAACATCATTATAAAATGTTCAACGTAATTTTCAACGTTTTATTCGTTTTTTACTCTTGTCTTCATCAGTAAGGCACGAGCGCATTCAATCTGCAGTGGAAAGTTTCCACATAAATTTTCCACCTCAATAAAGAAACGAATACATCTACGTCATTTTCACCCAAAGGTGACTGGGCGACGTCACGTTTGTTGTGTTCGCGTGACACGGGGTTGCAAATGTAAGGTATTTTAAACTAAAAAATATTAGAAAAACATTATGAGTAAAGACATGTATTGGTACGGAGACATTTCTTTGTCATATATATTAACGAAACTTTGTTTTCAAGCATAATACACAATCATTATTACTAGAACTTTAGCTCATTAGCTATAAAGAGCTAATAAGTCTTCCAAAATGGGGGGAGGGGCGCATTAAATTATGCAAAATAGAAATGATCTGAGCGAGTTGAATTAAACCTATAGACTCTAAAAAAGTGATCATTAGTTTGATAGTGTTCTTTCAAAGAATTATAGGAAGACATGGCCTATTAGACGCGAACTGGGGAAAAATCGCCTGGAGACGACTGATGGGAGTGGTTTCCTACTGTACCTGAAAGCAGCACAAGGGAGGAGGTGGAAAGAGGCAGGAGATGAAGGAGCGTCAGAGAGCCCGAGGAGGTGGAGAGGGGGGGGTAGCTAGACCCAGCTAACAGCAACACGGTGAGCTTGTTTATCTGTGTCTCAGTGCAGTCTGAGTGACATTGATGTCACACTTAGAGCCAAAGAATCGCAACCCGTTCGAGTTAATGTGTAAACCAGGAGAGACTCGATTTAGAAAAGTAAAAATGATCAAGGTATGTTGTGAACGAGGGTAGGCTGAAGACAAAAAGGGCATCTCTGACTGAAGCAGCGGCAGCAGCCTCCCGTACTGTAGTCTGCGGATGAGAGTCGGTGTGTGACCACCGGCAAGTTCAGCGCCTCAGCGGGAGCTCTGCTGCCGAGCAGGAGCTGCTGATTTCCGGTGAACGCGAAAGCAGCAGAGGGGGGTGATCGCAGACTGCCAAAATGAAATTCACCGAGCATCTCTCAGCTCACATCACCCCGGAGTGGAGGAAACAGTACATCCAGTATGAGGTGAGTGAGCTTCACAGGTTAGCCCGGTTAGCCGACTAGCTATTTGGATCAGCCAACCTGCTCCACTTATAGAGTATTTATTCAATGTCAGGGCGGTTAAATAAAAATGGCAACGGTTAGGGTAAGGCTCCCGCCATGGAAAAAAAAAGAACAGGAAGAGGTTAAGTGTTTGAGCCGTTGGAGAGACAGCAGCAGCCCGGCGTTAGCTAACAAACAGCCAGCTGGGTTTGTTTTGTTGCTCCGCAGGTTCCTCAGCTCTTCCATCGAGCCCCAGTGTTTGTGTTTCGTATCTGTCTGATTGGAGGTTGTTTATGGGACAACAAGATGTCCGGCTGAGTCAGCGTGTATTAGATGATTTAATCTCTGCGCCCGCTGACCCCGATGGCAGCTCTAAAACAGCTGAGGCAGCTGTCGATCAGGCTGCTGCGGCTGTTCAAACATCAGGCTCAGAGGCGCTGATAACTCAATCTGCAACCTTTGACCAATTAGTGCCACTGGGATGACAGCGGGCCTCCTGTTTCCCCCGGTGCTTGGTACCCTGCGACTGTTTGCCTGAGAGCCGGTGGGGCACTTTATCCTCCCCTAAAAGCTGCAGAACAGGAGACCACTGCTCCCAACTTATTCATAGGCTCAACATGGTTGGATAGTCAAATAAAATGTAAAAAAAACCATGTTGCTTGATGGGATTGTGGTTTACACAACATAAACCCTCGTACCACTATATGTACTCATCTGTTTCTAACTTTTTTTGAGAGTTAGTTTACATTTAATTCACAGTAATTGGTCTTTAATTAAAAACCCAAATTTTAATGGGGGGGCATTAGATGCTAACTGCTTTGCACCTTGTGCCTGTCATTTGCAGATGCTTTTAGCAATCATTGTCCCAGAACTAGATGATAGCACTACAGATCTGCAGACCATTATGATTGTTACCAGCCTGAGGGAATCACTTTTTGGCCTATAAGGTTCAACTTAGAGAGTAAAATTGTAGACAAAGGAGACAGAGACAGAAAGGGAGGATAAGAACTAAAGGGAGACAAGAGAAAAAGGAGGAACTGTTTTACATGTAAGGGTTAAGGAAGAGGGGAACCTTTTTAGATTCATCTATTTTAAATCTAAACTGTACTGCAAGTCTCCAACCAAAGGAACATGTGTAAAGAATCTTACGTCTAATGTGAACTCGCTCTAGATTTGCATGTACCTCTATCAGGTTTCCGTTCAGCAACAACACTTTATGAAACAGTTCAAGTTTGTTTAGATTGTTAAATAACATTTAATCTGGTTTAAAAGTGTGTTTATGATGGAAACAAGACAAACATCTTTTAAAATCATCTCCTTTTCTATAGCAGCATTTACTACATCACAGTTAGCTTCCTCTTCATTGATATGAAACAGTCTGACAGGATGTCAGAGCGACATACCCAGACTATTCAATAGTTTTCATGTCTCTGTATGTTTCCCATATTTTATTCATTGTTTTGTATTTTCTAAATCTGTATTTTCTGTATGTATTGGGTTTTTTGTTTCAGTTAGTATTTAATGCAATGAGCACAAAAATGTTGAAATATAATATCATATTAAATGTTTTCTAAATTAAGCATATTGTAAAAAAATATACGAAGACCCTTAATTTAATGGAAAGATCCTCTTGATACAAGACAAGACTGAGGTTTTTTAGAAAACTGGCAGATTATCAATTACTCATTAGTGATTGATAAGATCAGTCAACAGTAAATGAATTAATTAACAAGTCCTGCTGTCTGAGCATCAGCTCGTGCCTTTCCTAGAAAGCTAGTATCCTCCATTATGGTTCAACATATAGCAGTGATTGCCTCCTGCCTTGGATGTGTTGTATCTGCCCAGCAAACGTCCACCTGTTTCCTCCCATCTTCAGGTGCTGATGTGAGGCAGAGTGCAATCACTTATAGCTCCAAATGGAGGCAAAATGTCTCTGTTAGCGGTTCTGTTCACAGGTACTGTCTTCCACACCTACGATAGCAATGATAGCAGCAAAATTAGTCCTAGTTGATGTCAAGGTCTGGTATAGCTCCTGGATCTTTGAAATGTATTGAAATAGCCGAACACAAGCAGCGTTTTTCTAGCTTAAAAACCTCTGATTATTTGTGCCCACTTTAACCGGGACTACTTTTTGTCCGGTACGTAACCGTCGGTTAGGACCACTGCTGCATCTCAGCTGCTGACGGTGAACGTTTCACAAAACTGGATGTGTCCAAAAAGCTGAACTGTCCCTTTAATGAATCCTCCGTAGTGCCAAAGGTAATATTTCATCATATCAACGCCGACAGTTGACTTTGAAAGTGATGACATTAGACCTTTAGCATTGATTTAGTGCTCGATTAGCTGATAATCATTCCAATAATTCCTGGTAATCTGATTGTTTCAGATTTCTACCTCTACTTTAAAAATCTCACATTTCTGAATCCGTTTATTCTCACTAGCAATTGTGGCAAGACAGAAAGTTTGACCATCTGCTTCTACTTCCCGCTGGTGTTTTGTAACCTGGCCTGCCAGACGGATTTACTCCGTGTGGAACGGAGCAACTAGAGCCCGAATTCAGAGGCGGGACTAACCGTCTACAGAAACGGCTTAGAACCAATCAGATGTTTAACTTGCAAACAAGTAAGATGATTTGTCCGGAGATTTGTGAATTCAGATGTTCAGATGCGTGTTTCCAGCGACAGGATTTGGTTAGAGTTTGGTTTATAAGTCAACTCTGATAGTTGTGAAGCAAATCAAGCTGCTACTGCTGCTGTGATTGGCTTAAAGACTCAACATGGGAGGCAGGGACCCAATCAGCTCACAGAATGCTACTGAATGTCCCGCCCTTTGGTGAACAGGAGCCTTCCCTGATCGATCCATGTCGCTCAGTTTCAATCATGATTCTGGGTTTTGCCAGGTTAGATTTCTGAAAGTGTTTTCATTACCTCTAGAAAGATGAAAGTTGTTGGTAAATGTTAATTATTGCTTTAAAACTAAACCCCTCTGGGTTTTTAATTTATCACAGGCTAATGTCTGGACTAGGTTCCAACATATGGTGGCGTTTCAAACAAAGGTGTTTTTGTTTTATTTAGGACACAGTACACTTTGTATTTAGTCCTAAACCTCCCAGACTTTGTCTTCCAGAGAAATCCCAGTGTGGTTGGGATTCGGTTTATAAATTGTGCTTAATGGTTTGGTTTTGTATTTGTGTTTCTCTGCTCCATTTGCGTTCTTCCAAGAGCAAATACCAACAGTCACTCAACAATTTATGAAGATTATGCTTTAGCATCATAAACCAGGCTGTGAGGCTGTAACCAACACCTCATTGGTCGGAAGTCCTATCAGCTCTGATCAGATTTACATCGTTGTGGAAATCCTACAGGTCAGTTAATGAACCAGAGCTGAACCATGATGTTGTTCCTCTGAATAACGGAGGATTTTTACTCGTTGCTGTTGTCAGATGTGCAGGTCCAAGCTTTCATTGAGCTGAGCTCGCTCTGATTGATTTCTAACTGCGTACACTTCAATAACACATCCTGTGACTGAAGACGATGTTATCAACATGGCTTTGAAACAGAAGTGATTACAATTTTAATTTTCACTTTCTAATTCAGATTTAGCTAAATCAGAGATAATCACCTTAGAGTTGGTAATAATCACCTGTATCTATCATTTGAAGTGGAGTTAGTTCTCTGTGTTTGGGCTAAACAGCTAAAGGCCCTGCGCTAACCGCTAGCTGCTGCTCCACCATTTATCATTGTGGTCAATTCTGCTCTATGCTTCCAAACCTTAAAAAATGATGCTGATGCTTAAATAGTTTTCTTTATTGGAGCCATAAGTGTTTAAAACTGTAGCTGCTGAGTTGATGTTTCAGTGGGTGAATTTATTTCAGATACTGCTGGAAATGATGATGTGCTGCTTCTGCTTCATTAGTGGCATTTCTGCTCATGTTTATTAGAGATCGGCTGATTTTCGAGGCCCTTTTGGACGTCAGTCTTCACTCATCTACGTCATAAAGCCAACATTGTTTGCTTGCACCAAGCATTTTTTATAAATGAAGGTTTTATAAACTTCTTAATCTTTTTCCCTATTATTTTTTTTAAACTTTATTTATTTATATTTTCAAATTTTATTTTCTCAAAATTCTCCTTTAGATTGAGTTTGAGTTGCATTCCTTTTAAATAGTTTTAATGGTCACAGTCTTTTCACTACCGGCTCCATAGAAACGCTGGCTTTGCTGCACACATGCAAATGTTCTCGCTAACGTCTTCACTCCAGAGGAATCTGGGATCTGGAAAACTCAGGCTGCAAAGAAAACAGCAAAGTTCCAGTATAAAACATTCGTTGTGATTAAGAAGTTTCTTTCTGCATTGCATTTTTTTTAATTTACATTAATAAAATATGTCCTTTTTTGCAATAATATTGGAACAAATTTCAACCACAATATTTTCTTATCTTCCTCCATTGAAATGATAGAAATAACATATTGATAATAAATGCTACAGTTACATGTTAAAGTCTTGATTTAAAGGAGAAAAACATAAACAAATCAAACATAACAACGATAGATGCTAAATGGAGGGAGCAGCACAGCTTGCGCTTCACTTAACGATAAGGCGTGGCTGCTGACTGCGACAACGAATCAGTGAACAGATGCGTGCATCGAATGATGCACGAAAAATCAGCCCAGACTATGCAGGCCTCATAGACTTGTAGACTGTATTTTTATATGTTTTTATTATTTAAAAGCTGTTCCAGTTCTCATTTGTAAAGTGGGTCATGTGTGATGATTAATATTTAACTGTAGTCCCTCCCCTGGCATCTACAGCTAAGCCAATGGGATAATAACACCTACAGCTCTGAATATGAGCTTTGAGTATTTACCTGGAGGGAGCTGTCAATCACCGGTGTGCTTAAAGGACACGCCTCAGTCAGCCGGGAGCTATGCAGCAGAGCAATGACAAGTTTGGTCAACTTCCTGCCTCCTCAGGAACATTTAGACAGCGTGAAAGTCCTACGATTGGCCCCTCCCAACATTAAGGAACAGAAGAAATGACAGTGGGCTAAATTAGCAAAGAGGCTAAAGGACAGGTTGAGCAGAAGAGAAGGAGAAAGAAGGCTATTAAATGGTTCCCCTTTAGCAAAGCCTCCGTTCCTTTGGGCTGTCAACCATCCCTCTGGAAACCCTGGCTGCTGTGTTTGTGTCATTTCATTGAAGCCCTCTGAAAGCTAATTGCTCGATGTAGAACATTAAAGATTGATGTCGCCTATATGTTTTATAAAACTGCTTCAGTGATAAAGTTCTGGTCAATACGAGCCATACTGATAGAAAGATAGAAAAGTTTTTTTCACTCAGCTGAGACGTCAAGAAATAAATCTTCCAAAAGGTAATAAGACATCATGCAAGGGTGTAATTTCTTAATGATATTATCTCTTAACATTCATTTATTTTTAACAACATCATGTTAAAAATGAATTACAGGCTTGATATAATAATTACTGCAGAATTTTGGGCATTATATTAATTAGGTGCTTCAGATATTTGTTTGTTTGTTTGTTTGTTTGTTTGTTTTTACCATTTAGCTTTCATGATTCGTTTCAACCTTTGAGGGTTTTAAGGCCTCAGTACCATCACCCTAATGTTATCAGATACTAGTCTAGACTCTGGTTTGGCCACTACCAACAAGAGCTGGATGATAAGACCAGCATGGTTATCATGGCACACGACTTCATTTTGGTTCATATCAAATAATTTCAGTATCAAGCTGTGCTCCTATTAAAGAAAAGCATTAACTCATACTAATAATCCAAATAACACGAAACTGAAGAGAGTAACGACTTGAAGAGCCGTCAGAGAGCGCAGACCTCCACTGAGCAGCATGTTGTGACTCACACCTGTAGCTAAAAGTCACATCATCTGGATCGTTACAACATTTTCAGGAATTGTTCTTTGTCACGAGGAACACCTTTGGTAATAATTTCCTTTTAATCCATTCATGAGTTTATAAACCATGCCCAGCGAGTGTCTGCAGCCTCTGGTGTTTGTTCTGCTCTCACCTTCTTCATTTACTGTGCTTCCTTCTTCGATCAATGGATCCAGACTTCCAGCGAGTCCTGGCCCACCTTCCCTCTATTTTAGTCTTCAGTATAATATATTACAGACCTTTTTTGAGTCCGATGCTGTCAGTAGTCACTGCTGCCATCCTCTGGTTTTGGGGAGGAACTGCTTGTCCTGCCAGATAGATTTAAAGAATCCTTTAAAAAAATCGCACATCTGGATTATGATGTGGATCATCACCAAAATTGAATGGATGGTGTCTTTGACTGAGGGGCACCTTTGGTAAACATCTCATCAACATTTGTTCATTGGCTTCTGCTATGGTTTGGCAGTAGAACGCATCACCCATATCCTGGCGGTTGCAGGTTCGAGTCCCGGCCCTGCTGGCCTTTGCTGAATGTTCCTCCCCTTTCTTGTAACCCCCTCTGCTGTCTACATACCTTCCAAAAAATAAAATGAAACAAAGGCCACTAGAGCCTAAAAACATGATACTATCTTATATTCAAATTAAAAATCAAGGTCATGTTCTCCATTTTTTTTTAGTAAAATACATAAAAAAAATATGAAAATTGTAAAAATTACAATAAAATACTTTGTATTAACTTTAAAGCTCTTTTCGATTAAGGAGTTTTTCAAAGTTTTATTGTGGGATTGCATTTTTTTAAATTTCTAGATAAAAACGTTTCCTTTTCATGCAACAATATTGGAACAGAAATGACTCCATATTGAAATCCAGTAGAGGTTAAGAACAAAGTGCTGTTCCACTGAGCGTCTTCTTATTCGTTGCAGTCAGAACAACTTTCCACATCAGAGAAGCTGCAGGACAGTTATTTGCTTGTATGTGTCTTATTCTGGGAATAAATACACGGGAAACCTTCAAATGTGGAACTGGCTTTGCAGACATCCCAAAAGGGTCCAAAAACATCCGTATCAGTTAGACTCTTCCTGATTGGTGCATCGTTTGAGGCTGCAGCCTGATCCAGAGTCTCTGTTTTGGATCAAAGTATAGAAAACATGTTGAAGCCGTTCCTCCCCTAAAGGAATCAGGTCTTGATGTTCTTTAGTATTGAGAATGATTGGATCACAGTTCATGTCTGTGTTTAAACACGCTATGGCATCCATTTAGCAGCACTGCACAGCAGCAGCTATCATCCCTCTCTCTGCCTGAAAGCTGCAGGTTTAGCTCCAGTGGTTGCATCGCTCTGCAGAGGTCAAAGTAGGACTAGTTTATTTTTTCCCAGCTGTCTCTGCAGTACCTTATGTCGTGAGCCACAATCTCACATTAATGAATGAGTTCAGAACTTGGTGGCTTCATGATCCCTCTGTCTTCTCACTTGGTTCTGTTTGCAGTGAAGCTGCTTTGGGCTTCGTACCAAAGTTAAACTGTTATTCTGAGGAGCTTCAGCAGCCAGTACATTTTCAGAATACATTTCATCTTCAGAGGCTCCAGAACCTCGTAGACTGAAAACCAGCTGCGTGTTTTTATGGAAATGTCGTCTAACAGGACAAGGAGAGGTTACTGTGGTCTTAGTGCGTGTTAGATCAGCACCACACCTCCAACAGTTAGAGACGGCAGGTATGTTAAAGATCTGGACTTTGGTGTTAATGTAAATGTACTCGTTCTGATCCACTCAGAACGAGAGTGGTGGTGTGAGAACTTTTAGTAGGGGGGAGGGGGCGAGGCTGTCTCAGGGGTCCACAGCCCATTAGAACAAATTGTTTTTCTCAGTCCTTTGCACCTGAAGTTTCTAAATGCTTTAGGTACATGTCAGGAACAGTGGGAGGAGATTTGTGTTTTTAATTAACCTTTTATAAACGGTGTAAAAAACCCAACCTAAAGCCCAGCTTAGCTTGTGTGATGTTGTGAATGAACAGAGCAGCTAATAAATAAACAGCTGCTGAAGTACAGAGCATCAACCACTTTAACATCTAAACTATTGTTTGTCAAAAACTACTTCAATGCTCTATTTTCTTGTTATTTCATTTCTTCTCTTACTTATTATAGTTATTAATGAACATTTGGACCCAAATATCTCTGAACCATTATTTTTTTTTGCTTACAGAAACTAACCTATTAACTGTCACTTAAAGTAAAGTTTTGCCTCAATAATTTTTACTTGGAGTGAATTTTTTTATCCGAGTTACTGTACTTTATTTACTTTTACACAGACTGTGGCTGCAACAATTAATCAGATTAATAGATTATTAAAGTAATCCAATTTATCTGCTAATATAGTCGAGTCCAGACCGACTGTAATGCTTATAAATGATGCAGTTAGGTGTTAAAAAGGAGCTCATGGGGGCGTACCCCCTTTCCTGTCAGCCTACAGTCAGAAAAACGAGCCACTAGTGCCATGAAAAGCAGCTCATGAGCGTTCACATGCTCTCTGATGCTGCTCCTCCAGAGGCTCCCTCTGGGTTTGGAGATGGACCAGATGTGATATGTTGATCCACTCAGCTGTAATTCCACCTTTGCTCATTTGGGTTCGGTCCAGTGAAAGCTGTGGACACCAGTGGGCTCCTTGTTTCTGTGTCTCTCCTGTGTTGTTTGGTTGGATAACGCTGCAGGGCTGTTCGAGTTACGAGGTGAAGTCAGGGCCGTCATTAAGGAATGAGAGGAAGGTTTCTGTGTTTGTCTTCGTCCTGCGATGGTGCTGAGGCCAGTTGCTGTTGGTCTCAGTCACCAGCGTCTGTGTGAATGGGAGAATAACTTCACGTAGGTTGAAATGCTTTGCAGTCCTTCATTAGTCCAGAAAGTGGAACCGCTGCAGTGGGGGATGATAAAAATGCAATGGTAACTGTTTTATTTAATCTTGCATGGTTTTCAGACAGGAAGCTTCAAAATATGAATGGTTGATGGTCGTCTGGGGCAGATCTGAATCACCAGCCTGTCTGTCTGCTGGATCACTGACAGACCGTTGCTCATCAGAGGTTGGATTGAACTTCTTTGAATCATTTAACAAGACTGGAATAATACAGCCTCTTAAGCTTTCTGAAGCTAAGATATGCTAACATGAAATGATATCAGAAGCAGTATTCAGGATATTGAAAACAAAATACATGTATTAGTTTATTTGATGATTGATAAATTGAATTATGTTAACCATCCATAACAAAAACACAACAAACCTCCAAAATCGTATCTTTTTTCAAATCCATGAAGACAGCATAACTTCAACCCAAACCGCATCACTCGTTGTTAAAGCAGGAGTCGGTGGTAGTAGTAGAGCTCAGAAGCTCAGATCTCCTTCCTTGTTTTTTGTTTTTGTTTCATGTCATAAACAGACCATTTCTCAGCCCTATTATGGATCTCATGCAACGTCCACCAACTATTTATCCGTTTATCCTAGATGTTCTTTGGATGTATTATAAAAAGTGATTTGTTTTGAAGAAAAGTTGCAGCCATGACCTTTTAGTTTGAAGCGTAAGAAGAAGAGAACCCAGTCAGCTTATTGTTTTGATATGTGTTGGTCTTTTTATTCACAAAAGGAGCTTTTACATGGTTCCGCTTAGTCAGCCCAGTTACAGTTGAGGTCACTGGTTTTTCAGCAGGAAGTTTAAAGCACAGCCGCCATGTGACATGGAAAGGCAGTTTGCTGATGGAAGCTGGTTTCAGGTGCAGTGAGGAATAGAGAAGCTGAAAGGAAAATAAGGGTCAACCAACTACTGCAGGGAAAATAATAATCAGCAACGTTTACAAAAGTTGTTTTTTTTAAACAAGAAAAAAGGTTAAAAACAAACAAACATAAAGGAGTTGTTTTAATGAGTGGATGTTCCTTGTGGCAGTGAGAGTTCAGGGGCTTGTTGTCTTTCCAGCAGCAAAGATGATAAAGTCTGGAACCACCTACCGTCTTCTCATAGCACTGAGGTTTATAGCAATTGATAGAGCAATGAAACAACGCAGACAGAACTCATTAAACGTGGCTTTGTCCTGAAAACATTGACTATTAACAATACAAGATGTTTCTTGTAGTATTTTGGTTCAAATTGGAAACAAAACTTTAAGACCAAGTAGGAGGATCAGTGAATATTCTTGTGTGGAGTTTTCCTTAGATTCTTACGACGTAAATATCCTCCCTGCTGATGGAAGCACCCGATGAAGTGTTAGAAAATGACATTTCTGGTTTACTGCTGAGCAACATGCTGTGAATGTTGGTCTAATCATCAGTTATCTCTGCTTATTTAGACAAAGTCTTTTTGGTTTTATTTAAAGCAGTCTCAAAAGGATTTGGGTCTTTATGCCACTAAAAGGCTCATCCATCCTAGACACAAACTTCAAATAAGGCGACTTGGACTGTGTGTGTGTTTAGACTGGTTGTTGGCCTTGGAAACAATGCTGTCTGGAAAGATAGCTGCTTGTTCTGATTGTCTCTATCTGTTCAGGAGGGAAAAAAGGACCAATGAAAAATAAACCCCTAAAAACTAATTACTGTGGAGACCTATTAGTAAAGATAAAAAGAGTGAATCCTGAAGACACACAAAAAACCCCCTGATGATTAGAATAAACTAGTCCTGGATTCTGATCAGCAGGACAAAGTTTTCACTTCCAACAGTTTTGATGCCAATCCGAACACATAGGAGTTTGGTACATTTGTCCATGATGAAAACTCAACGTCAGCAAACAGCTGAGTCTGAGCCGCTCACAGCCCACCCGCCTCTGCAGATCTAAAACTAACCATTAGTTAATAAGTGACCATTAAAAATGTTTTATTTTGTATCAAGGCAATATTTCTTTAATATGAAGGGCCAAATATTTATTTATAATAGCCTGAGTTGAAATATGTTGAACACTTCCAGTGAGCAGAGATCAAAAACTATCATTACAGGCAGGGTCTGTGACTGGTTTTAGTGGTGGGTGCTGTCAAACAGGGGTTCTGGTTCTGGATGATCTCAGACAAATGTTAAAACTTGGCCTCACAAAGCCGTCTCCATCCACCATTCTAATTGCTAACAGATTTTCTTCTATCATATCACAAATGTTTTGTGTTGCAATATGTCCTCCATTGTTCCATCATCACATCCAAGCACATCAGAGGATTTTATGCTGCTCCGCCATGCAGCACAGCTAAATGGGCCCTATTTAGCTGATAACTTCAGCACTATATTGAGTGTTTAGATTTACAAACAGAAGCACATAAAGTGCATTCTTCATGCTTATTAACATTGTAAATAATCCCACACAAGACTTTGGATGGACCCGGTCTAGGATGCTCCACTCTGGCCTTTCTTCTCTTTCAAATACCCGATTGTCTCCGTTTAAGAATAAACAGCCGTGTCCTCTAGATTAATAAATGGTCAATTGGAGGTTACTGCATTTTTTACGTAAAATAAACCACTGACATAGATCCAAAATTGTCACTGTTTAGAATTTCTGTTTAACTGCGGCGCCACTGCAGAAATTAAAAAGCCGGGGTTCTTTCATATGCTCTCTTTTACTGCATTTGATTTGAGCATTGCTTATATTTGGGAAAGCCAGCAGTTATGACTCATATAATCCTTCTGACTTGTTTCATGTGGAAATGTGTGTCTGTCTGGATCTGAGAGGTGAGGAAAAACAGAAGATGAATGTGTTATAAAGATTAGGAATATATATATTAGACATGTATTTGCTATCAATAAAGAATCAAAAAAAATAGAAACAGAGAAAGTCAGGAGGACTGCCGAGCCGTGAATTTAAATTTAAATCGTGAATTAAACAGAACGAAGTGTGCACTGCAGAGGCAACAAGGAATGAGAAAAGGTAAGAAGTAGGGTAATCTGTGAGGATAATGAGCGCCTTGTTTTGGAAGCATGCATATTAGGCCATGCTGAGCAACCCCCCCGATCACACACACCTATACACACCTAAACATGGACTTGTATTATTTTTCCATGTATTTCTATGACCTTAAAGCCTGACTTCAACTGATTTGACACCTTATTCCTTGAGAACCAAAAACCAGCACCTTTCTTTGTGGGAACTAGGCTTTAGCCTGAAAAGGACCAGTGGATCCTCACAACTCGGTACAAGACCGTCCTTATAAAGTAGCTAATGCTCCAGCACACACATACACACCCATACTGTGGTCATGTGAGAAAGCCAGTGGGTTCATGGTTTCTATGAAGGTTGTGGTTTTAGTGTTTATGTCAGCACTATATAGGGCTGATGGACTAGGTGCTGTGCCTCCACAGCTTACCGTCACATGAAATGAAAGCATGCTCCTCTGTCCTGTATACTGTTTAGACACCAAGCCTGATACACAACACACCCAAGTACAGCCAGCTGTTGGTGCTTACAGGCAGACAAAACAAGCTGAGAGGTCATTGAGACTGAGTCTGGGAATAAATCCAGCCATCGATCCCCTGAGATCCTCTAGAGCTCATACTGCCTCCTGTTTCTTATGCTTCTGTTAATACCTCCTTAATTCAAATCCCAGAATATTATTTTTCTATCTAAGAAGGAAAATCATTTTATTTTACTGCTGCATTCAGGGTTTGGAGTTTAAAGGCTTTATTCTTAATAAGGATATCCTTTGATCAGTTATAGAATGTTAAAAATCTATCCTCCAATTGAAACAAGACTAAAGCGTAAAAGTTGTTACGGTAGGAAGAAAATTCTAGTGATTTCAGTTTCTGTAAAAATAAATAAATTCAGACAGAGCTCAAAAGGTTCTTGATCCAACAAATATCCACTGTTTTATCATTTTAACATAAAAAGGTTCTTTAATCATGCAGTTTCTTTTAATCATTTCAAAACCTTTTTTATTATAAGTCAGCAGACTGACTTATAATAAAAAATAATTCTCTTTTACACACACTTGCAGCCCAAAGACCAACCAAGCTGTTGTTTTCTGTGAGCCAACCCACAGCCACGGCGTGTTGTTGGTGCTCAGCGTTTCATTTCAACCCTGTTCTGTTCAGAAACATTGGTACTTTTTATGCAACTGGCTAACATCGGATTTAAACATGTTTAACTTTCATCCGACCAAACAATTCCCGATCGAGAGCTGGTTGCGACTGGCTAATCGTGGCTCGTTACCACCTGCATACTTCACATTGAGTCATACCAGTCCAAAAATTTGTTGAATGTTATAATAATTGAGCCAAAAAGGGCAAAAAAAATCATACAGCGTTTGCCCGCAGTAATCTGAGTTATGAATGTGGAGTCAATTCACAGTAAATCAGAACAATTTAATCTTAATTGCTGGAAATTAATTAATTTAAACTGAATGAATCTTTGTAGAATAATGTTTTGTTTATTATTGTGTGTAAAATTACCGAATGGATTAAAAAGCTACAACCTGTCTTATAAAGGAGAAATAATTTAATTCAGTTTCATTTCTAAACTGTAATATTGACAACACATGTCATCTCAAGTTACCTTGCACAGAATTAAATCTGATCATCCATACAGATTGGTTAAAAGGTTTCTATCTAAGAAACTCAGCTGGTTGCATTGACTCATTGGTCCTTCTGTATTAGCATGTGGCGAGAGAAGATATTCGCTTGTATTGTTGTTGTTGACTCAACAACAATCCTTCAGGCAGATGAGCTTATAGCGTATTTCCATGTCAAAAAGGATAAAAGAGAACAGTAACAGTAAGCTGCAGTAAAATCTGAGCCGAAAGCTATTCCTTGGAGAGAAACAGGACTAGATACTGAGAAACAGGCTAAGGTCTGTTTAGCTGCTAGGACAAGAAAAAGCAGTGACAACATAAAGTTAGGGGTTGTACAAACAAATACTTACAGAATTAAAGAATATAAATAGAATAAAGCAGAGAGAGAAAAGTGGTCCCTATGTCCTCCAGCAGTCTAAGCCTACAGCAGCAGCAGAACTATAGAGATACTCAGGTTTACCCGAACCACTCTAACTATAAGCTTTATCAAAAAGGAAAACAATGCAAACTTCATGCTTGTAGTTAGTGCAAAGAAAAAATCTAAATACCATCACAGTTTAAATTTCTTTTGCCAAATCTATCAGCCTTGCTGATGACATGGATGTATTTTTTAGTTTTTTCCAGAATAACAATTAATAACCTCATGGGGTCTTTACACCTTGTATCCTGCAGAGATGTTGAACCTCTTGTGATTGCACTGTTCTCAATGAGTCAAAAAAAGTGACAACTTAATGAAAGCATATATTTCAACTCAGCTTTGAAGTATCCCCTCCTTTCATGCAGCATGATGGAAGATGTCAGGAAGTGGTATCAGTGACAACATCCTCCTCCCTCTGAATTCTATTTTTTTGTATGCTCACTTTTCTGAGAAAAGCCACTGGTTTAAATGGTGGCGGAGGAACAGTGTTTGGAATGCTGGCCTGAATAAGATGAATGAGCGCTTTCTTTAATATATTCCAGATGTGTTTGAATCTTCCTCTCTGTCTGCTTCACCTCCTTTCACATCTCTTGGGTAAATGACCATCAGCTTTGTGTCGATCCCAAACCTTTCACTGGTGATGATCGCGGTCCTATGTGCACTATAATCTGATTTTTTTGTTAGTTCAGTACAAACTGTTGTTTTGTTCTGTCCGCAGCCAAATGTGAACATTCAAATGTACACCAACACTCCCTTGGGAAGGCTAGTCTTCTTCATTATGACTAACAGGAGTCAGTGTTGATGAAGAAGGTTGGCCTCCCCCTGAGGTAGCCCCTGAACCCTGGTTTACTGCTGCTAGCTTTGCTGTTATTTACAGGAGTGACTGCAGACTAGCTATGTGGGCTATATGATGACCTTGGTTTTCTCTACAGAAGCACTTTTGTCCTGCTTGGCTCCCTTAGCTGGCTGACCTACTGTTAAACACTGAGTTCATTGTTGTCTCCAGTCCTTCTGGCTTTCTGAAACACTGACAGACCACTCCACTATCTGCCCTCCATCCCTACTGCTGTCTTCAAACCCAGTTCATTACAAATGACTCCCAGCAACAACTATGGCTCCATCTGCTGTGTGTGTGCAGTTTAAACAGGACCCACTAAAAGCATGAGTGACATTATCTGAAGAAGATAATAATCTGTGTATTAAAACAGCAGATCTTTTTTTCCTAACTTCTCATTTCCCTATATCTGCCTTGCCTGTTAAATACCAGCTGTGCGACTCCAAACCGGACTTTTTTTTCATGCCATTGACAGATTTCATTTTGTATTTCCCTCAAATCAGAAAGGACGTCTCTCTTCTTGCAAGACCCATGAAATATTTGCTGAATTGCTGCGTAGTGCGACTAAAATAGACCTAGAAGCAGGAGGGTCCATGTGAGAACATAAACATTTGAAGCTCTGGGTCATTGGAGACTGAAATATTTATTAAAATTGCTGTTTATTTTCTAAAACACCAGGTAAAAAAATAATGTGCATTACTGATTATTGTTTTTATTGTTTTGTTGGCAGGCTTTTAAGGAGATGCTGTATGCAGCCCAGGACGAAGCTCCATCCATTGAAGGTAATTTATTTCTTTTAGTTTGTCTGCAAAAAAAACATCAGTGCAGTTTGTTTCAGCTTTGTGATTATCAGTGGTACACAAAGCTCTGACTTTCACTGCTTTACTAATGGGAACTAAAGTTCTCTTGATTTGTTCACCAAATCATGGACCTACCTGTTTCTGTTCCTTGCTGTTAAAGAAAGCAGCAAGCATTGCCCTAATCCATTTTCTGTCTTTACACTTTAAACTTGTAACATAGATCAAACTGACTGCCCAGGCTCTCCATTAACCTTTTAATGTGTTCTGTGACACTCGTTAACGATGCAAACGTCTTCTCCCCAGTGTTCAGCTTAATTTTTATCTGCGCTGGATACAGTCACTTTGCCTATATGTCCTTCTTTTTAAGTTGTTTAATAATTTCGTGGACTCTCACGTTTCTGCTGTAACACAGGAAAGTAGTCCTGATCGAAATAGATCTGCTTGCCTTGAAACAGAACTGGCCCCTGGCTCCATGCCTGACTTATAATTGTGTCTTTTACCACTGCGTCCAAAAATCTCACCATTATTGATCTTGGAGGCGCTGTTCAATCTTTCGGCTTGGCTGCTAGTGAGCGAGGTGCATCTTGATGTCCAGGTCTGTTGGGAGCTTAAACTTTACGAAACCAGCCATGTCTCTTCCCTCACTGTCCTCTGGGATTTGGAAAATCCTGACATTGTTTCTTCTCAGCCTAGTTTGGAGAACCTCACACTTTGCTGAAACTTCATATCAAGGTGCAACAGGTACCTTAGTGCCCTCTGATGGCGCAGATCCTTATCTTCCACTGTTCCAAGTCTTTCCTCAAATCTCCCCATTCTTTCTTTGTGCTCCACCAGCTGGTCTTTTATGTCCAAAATTGACAGTAACTTTTCTACCAAGACCAAGGGTTTTTATTCCTCATTAAATTATTAATCATATAAAAGTCCAGACTTTTAGGAAGTGTTTTTTATTATAACTAATCTGGGGGTTAACGGGTTAAAAAGGAGCCTCCTCTTCAGCCACAGCCTCCTGCTGTTGCTGTTTCTGATGCTTATGCTTACTTCAGAAAGCTGAGTAAGAATAAAGAGGGGTGTTGCTGGAAAAATAAACCTAAAAAAACCCTTAATTTTAAAATGTAAAGTATAGGCTGTTACTGAGACAGACATGTCATAAGGATAATGATGATGATGAGGATGATGCAACATGCTGAGACATAGAGTGAAAACAGCAGAATAAGGCCAAAAAGGGATAAGAAGATTACCATCTTCTGCCTCCGCCGTCTGTTTGTGTCCATTTGTGCTGTAGGGAGATCATAGAGGGAGTGGTCGGCACTCTCCAATTTAGTTAATTTGGTGTCTTGTCTAAAAGTGTCTTTAGTTAGAACACTGTGAATCACTTAGTCTGCACAGCCTGACTCAAAACCGCCTGTTCGGACTGATGTTTGGATGTTGTTGATGAGGCACCAAAAAACACCGAGGTCTTGGACACCGCAGCCACAGGGTAGGCTGTACCTAAATTGAATTTCCCTTCGTGGATCAATAAAGTATAATGGAATTGAATTGTATCTGGAAATGTTTAATAGTTTAGGTAGGAGAAGTGAAGGATTATTTATGTGTTGTATGAAAAGAAGTTTCTCTTAATGGAAACGCCAGAGATGCAATGTTCATTTATTACAAAGATTTTTTTTATTCCAGCAAATAAAACATTGACATGAAATTTTTTTTATATATATGCACTTTCTATTGTTGCTGACACTGAATGTGATATCAAGAGTCCTTCTGTTGTTAAACTATGGACACGACGACCAAATGCATTTGTGGCAATAACTGGTGATCACCCCGCATTCTCTGGTTCACTGCCAACGTTCCTACAGTTTTTCGACTGCTGTACCAGACAAAAAAACCTTTGAACTTGTTTTATGGAAATGTAAAAGACGCATAAATCTCTGAAGTAAAACCTCTTCTTAGGAAATTGGATCCAAACCTTGTTTTTCTCTTCTCAAGCTGCATTAAAGGAACTGTAAGAACATGGTATCTGGAAGCTTAAGATGTCCTGCAAGGTTGTTTTGAGGATACTGACTGGGATGCACTGTTCAGCCGTATGGAGAGAACATCAATGCAGTGACTGTGTGACTGACTACATTAACCTCTGTGTAGATAACGCCATGCCTACCAGAATCATGAAATGCTTTCAAAATAATAAAACCAATCAAGCAATTGTTAAACAAGAAAAAACTATTAAAGGTGGAGATGAAAGTGAAGTCACTAGGACCAGATGATGTCAGCCTCAGAGTCCTTAAAGTCTGTGTAGAGCAGCTTTGTGGGATCTTACAGCACCTCTTCAACCTTAGCCTGATCCAGGAGACAGTTCCAGTGATGTGGAAGACCTCCTGCCACACCATGCCACAGCTTTGTTTCATGGTGTGAAAACAATCATCTGATCCTGAATGTCAAAAAACAAGGGAGATGATTGTAGATTTCAGAAGAAACTGGAAAAAGTCGAATCC
>JAUZNJ010095129.1:0-21938 GCA_034780135.1 Jordanella pulchra
ACTCTCAGTCAAACCTTTAATAAACTTTGTTTAACTTTTTCCCTGTTTCCTGTGTGGTGTTCTGCATGTGGGTTAGATCTCGAAAGCCCATCATGACACAAAGTCAATCACAGCCCCAATGAATGACGAATGAACAGTAGTAAATAAATAAATGAATGATTGCTGGGCTTATGATTGGAAGGAAGTCAAAGTCCTAAACTCAAGTCAAAAAGGTTAAAGGTCTCCAGTGGTGTACCAATAGATGAATTCAGAAGCTAAGTCTGAGAGGGCTGATCTGACCAATTTAGAAACGTTCACTATTAAGGTGCTGATCCAACACATTTGACCATTAATATGGTGATGTTTACAATTGACATTCTGCCAAAACCACACAGAGGAGAGAGTTTCTATGCACAGATGGACAGGTTCATTTAGGGGCAACGGTGACATCGTATGCAGGAGTTTACCCTGCAAGTGAAGGGTTGTCCGTTCAAGCCCTGACTTGTTCTTTCAGTGTCTGGGACAAGGAGGTCAACCGTGCCCCCCTCTCCAGCTGTGGTACCACAATATAACAGAATAAAGCCTTCTGATTTTTATTTTAAAATATGAACATTTACCTAAAAACCTTCAGTGTATTTAGTGAAACAGCACCTAGATGTTTTAAAATGGTTAACATTTACATTAACATTTACATTAACTTTTAAATCTCCTAATGCCCTGCCCTGTGTAAATAAAGCACTTGGGATGGTATTATAAAGGTTGTTTGTTTGGGGAAAATGTGACCTTGTCTTAGATGTTTTTGTCAAGTTAATAGTATTGAAACCATTCTTTGGTAATATAGTTTAAAAAGTGACATTTGAATTAGATGCGGTCCTCTGTTAATATCTCACTGATATATTCTAAGTGTATTCAGAGCCAGAGTCATTACACTCAGAGGTAAACAATCTAGAACCTGGATTGTTTACCACTGAGTGTTATCGTCCTGGCATTAGGCCAATACAAACTCATTGTGTTTCTCAGAATACTAAAAAAATCACATCAGACCACAAAAATTAGTGGAGCCAACTTGGTATGTAATGGTTGTGTAGAATTCACAGAATTTAAGGGACAACATGACTCCTTAAGTTTCTTTTAGGGTTCTGATGTTTCTCTTTGAAAACACTGAAAGGGTTAAAAGAGCAAAATGGGGAAGCTGTGTTTCTTTGCTCTCTCTGTTGACCTTAGCCCTGGAAAGAGGCTAAATGCATGGATGATTAAGCATTGTTTGCATACCGGGAACATCTTGTATACTGTACCATTGCAGACATGCACAGCTTTCATGGCTCTGCAGGAAATGTCTGCACGATAAAGAATGTTAGGCATGAAAAGTCCTGTACATATGGAGGAAGTACCTCAAACCCTCCCTGTTTCCCTCATAATACCTTTGGGTCAGATGTGCAGAGGTGATGTTGTTTTCACCCTGTAGAAATGAAAGTTATGTAAACAACTGAGACCTGAATGTACTATGCAGGTGCAAAGGGCAGACGGAGCGGCATGCCTGCTCTTACTCCGAGTCGTGGTCCTAGTCATGGTTCGATTGATAATTTTTGCTGTGAACTTTTAGCTCCCTTCAGTTTCAAGCACAGCTGTTGGGTTTCATAACGCAATTCTCTCTGCCCTGGATAGAAAAGATTCTTCTTAAACCAACCCAACCTTTTTATTATTGTCCTTTAAGAGAATGAGATCAAGAGCAAAATTATTAAGTAAAAGAAAAGGTTGAGAGTTAAAGTAAACAGCTGAGTATCAATGTATCATACAAAGACTAAAGAACAAACAAAAATAGAGCTAAAAAGGTTTTTCAGGGGGAATTTTAAACAGTCAAGAGAAGATACATCTCTAACTTCCAAGGGCATACAATTTTTTCAACCAAGGAGCAGCTAAAGAAAAAACAATGCCTCCTCTAAGTTCCCGCTCAGGCTGATGATGCTGCAGCCGGTCTGAAAAGAGATAGAGATAGAATAGAAATCTACCTTTGGGTATTAATAAAGTAGAATTGAATTGAATTGAATTGAATTGAATTGAATTGAATTGAATTGAATTGAATTGAAAAAGGCAAAGGCATTGAGAACCTAAAAACCAAGTAAAATATTAAGATGAAACCTAAAGAGAATGGGTAGCTAGAGATGGGAAGATAAACTGAGCTTAGAAATCCTAGTGTTAGTTAACAGCAAACTACAGCATTTTATAACCGCTGAAGACAACTACAGCATTTTATAAACGACGAAGCACTGACCTGCACATTAAGATCATTACAGTAATCTAGCCTTTGGGAAGCAAATGCTTGGATCACTGCCTCAAAGTGCTGTTTAGAGAGAACTGGCTTTATTTTAGACAGCTGCCTCAACTGGAAAAGGATTCATCTGTCTGTTAAGAGCAGGGTCCAGACCGACCCCTGGGATTTGTTACAACTGGATCATTAGATTAGACCAAGGAACCTAAAAACACATTACAGGTCTCAGTAGGTGTTACAAAAGACATTTAACAACATTTTTGTTGATCTTTTAATATTTATGTAAAGTCCGTCAGATAGCCTTCAGCTTTGCTTATTCAACTTTGGATTTTTTGCTTTCTAAACTTCTGAAACCAGATCAGCAGAGTTCACACCTCGATTGGTACTTTCACTGCTGCTTTCTCTACAAGCCAAAATCTGACTAAAACTATTTCCTCCACTCATAAATTTAGTCTGTTTGCAGATGTTAAGTTTCCAAATCATAAGTTATTTACCTTCAGGGAATCAAGAGTTTGTGTTTTGGCCTTGAAGTACCTGCTAAATGTGTTTTTAATGACTTTTTAAGAGCTGTGGGAACCTCCTTTGCCATCACAAGAGCTCTCCCACGATCTGAGGTTTTTAGTTGCAAGATTTTCTTATCAAGTTTAAAGAAGAAACATTTTTTTCCATCACTTTAAGTTTCAAAGGCAGAGTCTGAATACACTGACAGTGTCCTGAGCAGCTCTTCATGTGTAATCTTCATGTCTGAACTCATTAAATTTAAACATCTTGAAATATTTAGATACAAAATTATTTTTGTGCTGTGGGTTGGACCTGGTTAGCTAAAATATTATTACCATTTCTGCACAAAACTACAAAGTCTTTAAACTCTTAAGGTAAACAGTGAAGTCGACTGATTTGTGTAACACCATTTGACATCTTTAATGTCCTTAATAAAATGTCATTTTAGATTTTTATGGATGCAGTTGAGAGCAGTGAATATAAAGAGGTGGGGATGTACAGAGTGGAAACCACACCCGGGCCAGATGTTGACAGACTACATGGCCTCTCTACAGAACGGGTGTGTCTCTCCTTTGCAGCCTATTGATCAGTTGTGTTTTCCCAGACTCCATTCATTGAAAAATTGGAAGCAGCTGCGCCGTCTGACTCCTCTGGTGTGAATGTCTCGACCACACTAACTTGGAAACTTTGAACAGATGTTTGCTGCTCTGTTCTGATCTTATAGCTGACTCCTGAATAATCAGGTTGTTCCCTCTGGTATGGTTTGCAATACTTCAGATGTTAAGTTAGTTTTGAATATTTTTGGCGCAAAACAAATCAATAACCTCACCTTCAGAAGCGTAAATTTCAGATTTGTCCGGCTTGTTGGATCTTAAGGTTACACAGCTGTTTTGGAACCTTCTCAGCATGTTTGGTATCTCAGCGGTGTCTGAATTTCAAACACAGTATGTATGAACAACATGTGTTTGGTTGGAGTTTGATGGCCCTGATGCTCTCTTGGAAGGTGTGGGACAAAGCTAGCTTTGTCATAGAACCAAATCCCCTGTGTTCCCCGAGATGTTGCCTAGGTGAGGTGTAACGATGCTTCATTGAGATCATTGAATAATAGTTATTCTGGCTAGTTTGCCTTTTAAAGATCAAGGTGCTAGGTTAAAATATGCCTAAAATGATCTCTTTCTTTTGGTTCTTCTATGTCAACCAAGAGAAGAAATCAGACCCACTTTGTCTTTGTACTAAAGGGAGAACACTAAGGTAATCCAGCTGTGTGATCCAGACTCCCCCACGATAGAGGTTTTCCCTTAATGTCCCACAGTCGAAGATTATAGAGCAGACTAAGAACACCAATGAACCATACGTCTGCTTCTGACCAAAGCAAGGATCTAGAAACCCTAAGGAGTAGCTGTAGAGTGTAGAAAGATTACTATGTAACAAAGGAGGTATTAATGTGTTTACTTTCACTTTACACATTACTAAAATCACTTCTGGACACCTATAAAATATAATAGGAGCTTCAGAACATCAAGATAAAAGCTCCAGAGCTTCTGGACTGTTTATCTCTATGACTTAATCCCATGGGATCAATGAATCAATTAAATATGTAGTAAACCCGCTCCAAAGAAACGGATTAGGAGGATGTTTCGTAACCAAGATCTAGACCAAATATGTCTGTTTATGATTATTCCCATATTGATTTAAATATTTCAAGGCAAGAAAATGTATCATATTTGTATTCACACTCTATCACTTTAAATCTTGATGAAAAGTTAATGGTTTCCCCCAATCTTATTGAGTCTGGCTAAATGAGCCAAACAGATATTGTCATAAACTAGAATGCTGTCGGCTGAAATTAAAGCTTCGAACTATCATGTGGCGAACAGGCAGCATTTTGGTACAAGAAAAATATTCCCCTATCGTGCATGAGAAAAGAGGATGATGAAATTTTCTGTTAAAAACCGTCTGGAAAACCAAGATGCTTTTTATCAACTCTGTCTTCCTCCTGGTCTCTTCTCAGACAGAGTTAAAGTCTTTATGGGCATGAATGTCTTTTAATATGTCATATTAAACCTATTCATAAGGAAAACATAGAGACTAAGCTGTAGCACAGTTACTGTACCAACAGGAGCTGGATTAAAACCAGGAATGATCTGGATAGATGTGTTATAGCTTTAGCACTGAGTGATAAAATCAAGAGACTGTTTCGCCAAGCTTTTCAAATATTAATGATTCTGGAAAAGAGCAAGACGTTCTGTCACTTCTAAACTTCTATTTGAATGGAAGCCATATGTATATTTGTTTTAATTACAAGTATCTCCTGCCTCATTTACTAGGTTTTAAATTAATAATAGTGTTTCTGACCTAGCTTTGTCCATTTGCCAGGTTTAGTTAACCAAGACTGTTTTTTTTTTGTTGTTGTTGTTGCTTGGGTTCTGTAAACCTGAGGGGTATTTAACAAAAATTGGTAATAAAGTTCAAACACCCAATTCTGAATCAAGCTATACAGATTACATGGGTAAATTGAACCCATTATTTTAGCACCAGGGGGCACCGCAAATGATGGAAAGAGTAGTAGCGCTACTAATTAATTGCATTCCAATATGGCCTTGCTGTCAAATGGTAGCCCCTCTATCCTGGAGGGGCTGTATCTAAACTGAATTTCATTTCGGGGATCAATAAAGTATAATTGAATTGAATTAATTATGTAGACAGTATTTTTTTGTTATACAAAATTATGGAATTTATAAACCATGCATACAAAATGATTCATATTTAGCCTTTTGCACTTTGTGAGATGATCTGTAGTCCATAAAAGGCCTCCTCGGACTCATGCATGCGTGTCGGAGATGGCCTGTCCTTTTAAAACATGTGTCTAATGAAAAAGGTGATTATTTAAGAATTTAACCTATAAGAAATGGCAACACATTCCCTTTCTGTGGTTCAATTAATGGAAACAGTATTCACCCTAAATGAATTTTATGAAGTCTTGATATGCTGGACAAGTGCATTCCTGTTTCCCAAATGGTTTCTTACTGAATTCTGTGATCAATTGCACAGTCAGTTTTTGTAAGCTACAACACTGAATAATGTAATTTATATATGTAGGGACATGTGTAATCTCAAAGCACTTAGTAGAGAAAAATCAATCAGATCATACTGACAGATTTGTTTATATTGTAAGATTAGATTTCATTTTCTATCTAAGGAAACCCAGCCCATTGCATCTAGTCATTGGCTTTGCAGGCTTTGTTCCTCCTGGTTGCACATGTAGAGACCCTGTGGAGCTCTGAGCTGGTTTTCATGCCAATGTGATGAGAGAGAGACATAACGTTAGTCACAGTAAATGCTGAGCTTAGTCTTGGAGAGAAACAGGACACAGCACAGAAAACAGGATTAACTCTATCTTCCATATTTTAAATTGTTGATGGTCTCACAACTAAACAGTGTTAGGTCTGATGAAGCTACTATGATTAGAAAGTTGCACTACCTGAAAAGAAAAAGTGGTGAATAGAACTAGAATGAAGCGAAATGATGAAAGGTGATTTGTATGCCCTCCAGCAGCCTAAGCCTGTAGCAGCATATCTAGAGTAATAGCTGAGGATAACTTTACTATCACAAAAGAAAGTTTTCAGTCTATTCTTAAAAGTAGACAGGGTGTCTACATCATGGACTAAAACTGTTAACAGCTGTTTAAGATAGAACTGCTCTGTTAGGAACATAAGGAACAATCAGCTCTCGCACATAAGATGGAGACAGGTCATATGGGGCTTTATACATAGGAACAAGAATGTTGAATTATATTCTGAATTTAACAGAAAGCCAATGAAGGGAAACTAAAATAAGAGTTAAACTTTTCTTGCATGAGTGCAACAGACCAAGGGACATGTTCTTTTGGTGAAAACCAGTAATTGCTTTTTGACATGTTTTGTGTAATTTAAGTAAGAATATGTTGTCAAAATCTGTTTTTTTTTTTAAGTGTTTTTTTATTTTGTTTTTTTGAGCTTATTGTATAATTTGCCCCTCTAAATATATGGTCATCATTCACCTAAATATATTTGAAAGTTGAATCCATTTGGAGAAAATTAGGTTTTTTATTATTTTTACAGCCAAATGTTTCAATGATTTTGCAAAAGAGACATTGAAAACCAGACTGTATTCAAAATGCTTTCCATATTTTATAAAAATCACCAATAAAGTGATTTAGTTTTTTTTATTTGCTTCTGTTTTTACTTAATAGGGTTCAGAATTTAACTTTGGATTCATCTTTGTTTTGCTTTTGGACCAACAAGACGTGATCCAGGGAGATGAAACTGACGTTCCTGTTTTTGATCTTAACGCAGGGCAGTTATGGAAAATAAAACCAGCAGCCTTCAATAATGTTTTTGTTCAGCCCCGTTTCTCATGTGTTTTTTCACTGTCCTGTCTGCAACCATCTCCTGGCTCAGCAGAGACCTGGCGATCCCTTGTATCTTTGCGTGCTGGATTCCCTGTGGGTTTTTTAGTGAGAACAGTCAGTGATGCCAAGTTTAAATCGGGCCAAGTAAAGGAGTCATAGATTACCATCCTTGTGATGCTGAAGCACTTCCTTGCAGATTTCCATCCTGATAGTTAGTGGTTTCATTGCTTATCTGTCTCTTCCCTTTGGCAAACATTTTCCCAATAATATTTACAACTACAGCGGTGTGACGTGGGCTTCTTTTTCTCAGTCCCTCCTGTTAATGTGGTGTTTAGGTTAGGAGTGACATAGAGTTGTGGGCGAAGAAGTGAGTGAGTCTCTGAGACTGCTTTTAATTGTGTGCAGTTTTAGTTTTGACAGGGGCGCAAATTTTGTGGATTGCAAACATTTCTGTTTATGTGATGACAAGTAAGATTACTGTGCAAATTGATCAGAGACACCACAGATCATTACAGAGCTTTTTATGAACTTAAAGGGTTACCTTTATTACTAAAGATTCTCACGGTACTCACTTTTCCCACCTAATTTGATGTTATTACTTTCGTATCATCAGCAAAGGTAAAAGAGTCCAGTCATGTTAAGGTCAGAAATCCAATCTAATCAGCAGACAAATAAATATTTGATGCTCTCCTTTTGTCAGTAGTAGTTATCTCCAAAGAAAAGTCTGCAGCTATAATAACTTTACATCCAAAATGGCTTCACGTGCAAAAACCGCTGCTTAGAATCTATATAATCAAGGATTGTAAACTAAGAGGTTTAGGTTCAAACTCAAACCTGCTAAAAGATCCTGCTGCAAGAAATCCTCCTGCAAGAAAAACTTAATTCAAACAACAGTTTTGCATGAACTGCAAGGATGAACAGAAGAGGACGAGGGCTCAGCTGTTATCTGCGATAACACTTCAAATCTCTAGGCTGATGGACCATTTAAGCAGCCAGTATAAAATAAAAAAAAATCAATCTGAGCTTTAGAGTCAAACCAAAGAGGTGTGTTCTGGCCATAATTCAGTTTAAAACATCAGCTCCTTTACTTGTATTAAATTATGTAAATTGCAGAGAAAGTAAGTATTTGGTGAGGGTGGAAAGGAACTACTGCCTTCTAACAGGAAGAAACCTTTATACTGTATAACCTACTTTCAGGATCAGTTTTATACGTTTATGTTGAAAGAAATGATACGGAAAACTGTTTCTTCTGTCTGCATTTTTTACTTCGTATTGGTTCTTCATTCGTAATATTTTTCACATTCTTGTATTACTTTAAAATACCAGAAATTGTATATAATTCTCTGTCCGATTACATCTTTTTCAACATTAAATCAGAAGTTATGATCCAACAACTTTCAATACTTTGGCCGCCATTTTACCAAGTACTCTTTTACTTGAATAATTTCTTGGATGACAACTTTCTGCTTTTACTTTGGTAAAGTTTTAGGGTATTTAATCTTCCTAACACTGTTTAACAGCAACAACTTCCAAAATTTCAGGTACTGTTTGTCATAGTAAAAGCTGGGTAAAAGCAGGTACTTTAGTGGTGACTCAGGTTTTCCGGGGCGAGGGCCTGCATCACAAGACCAGTGATAACAAAGTGACTCAAACATTAGAAAATTAAGATCTATAACAGTCACTATCAGTCATGATCTGGTCCAGCAGGGGAAATCCAGTAGGTCTCAGAAAATAAGCATCATGATCATCTTTGCAAGGTTCTTGTTTAGAGGGAGAATGTTATCATCACATCACAGAGGTTGTTTTACAGTCGGGATTTTCTCACAGTGGATCCATCTGAAAACTAGTGGAAAACATGAGCCATGAAGGAAAGTTGTTGGAAGTAAAGAGTTCTGCCTTTGTGCTAAACATCTCTGGGTGTTCACCTCTCTGATGGACGTATCCTTGGTCTGACTTTAAACACCAACAGTTCAGAAGTTTAAGACATTGTTTTTAAAGTCATTTTCCTTTCATCTAATGAGAGATGGCCCCAGTGTCCAATTAGGTGCCATGTTTTGATAAGGTGTGGCTCCAGTAATGTTCTTACTTCAAACTTATCCTGTTTCCAGTGATTCCATGTTTCCAGCATAGAGTAAAGCAGCAGCCGTCCACCTCTCACATTAAACCATCTTCCTTTTATCCGCCTTTGTATTTCTTTCCCCTTTTAATATGTGGGCGGTTGGATTTTACTGTACAGACTCATTCACATGCCATTAAAAAGCTGAAGCCTTTTGATCTTGGCTTAATTAGCATCCCATATATGTCACTGCAAACAGAGTGTGGTAGGATGAGGAAGGAGAGCTTGAGAAGCGTAGCAGTCATAAACCTTGCCTGCTCTGCAGAATTCACAAACAGCCCGACAGGATGACAGGAACTGCCTGTTGGGTGGAGGTAATATAATCCAGAGTTTTTTTCTATGAAAAGATTTATCCAAACTTTCATGTTTGTTTGCCAACATCTCTTACCATGGAGGAGATTCTTCACTCTTTATATAAATGGCTAAGAAAGGAGAGAAATGTTTGCACAGAATAGGAAGAACAGAAGATGGTTGAAACCCCACAGACATTTAGGTTTAACTTGTTGCTCTGTCTCATTTAAGGTGTCAATTTGCTTTGATTCTTAAAGCTACAGGCACTAGAAATAACCCGTGGTGCTCAGGATGTATGAATAAGAACATGTGCAGCGGCCATGCAAAAGTTTTCACTCTACAATAACAAGCTAAAATATACTGAAACATAAACCAAAAAAATGACTATTAAGGTAATTTAAACTGAAGTAACATCAAAACAATTTTTTTTATGATTCAAATTGAAATAGCTCCACTGTTTTACTTCAGTTGTTACCTCCGCCAGGGAGATTATGTTTCATCAGCGTTTGTTTGTCTGTTTTTTGTTTTTTTTTTAATTTAAAAAATGTCGGGCGGATTTTGCTCAAATTTTCATAGAAGGGGCATAATATAACCATTGACAAATGATTACGTTTTGGTAACAATCTGGGTCCTGTGTGAAGGTGGGGGTCACAATATGTCGGGGGAATGAGCTGCTTGGCCGAGGTCTGCGCTCTCCAACTGCTTTTCTAGTTGAGAGCGCAGACTTCACACACCTTCACACAGGACACAGATCGTTACCAAAATGTAATCATTTGTCAATGGTTATATTATGCCTCTTCTATAATAATTTGTGCAAAGTCCGCCCGACACTGGGTCCAATGTGAAGGTGGCTCTCCGAGTGCTTTTCTACTTTTAGAAATGAAACTGAAACAAAGTGATGATGCTATCTTGGCTTTTTTATTATGGATAAAAAGCCAAGATAGCATCATCACACACCAACATTGAGAAAAATAAATGAATGACTTTTACTAGTAGTAGCAGTCTATGTTTCCTTAAATTTGTTCACAACAGCATTTAGCACCTGAACCACTAAGTACATTTGTTGAGAGACAAAGCAGCATTCGATTTAGTAGAAGTTTATAAAACCATGACTATAAAAAACAATACTGCAGGACCAGCTTTGGACAGATGGCCTTCTATGTAAAAAACTCATTACGATCTAAAAACAAGACTGCAGCTGATTTTAAACGTTTATTACAGGGCTTAATATCTGGTAAGACAAACCAAAACTACACTCATTTTTGTATCATGAGGAAGAGTTGTGTATGAGATTTATGTTTTACAATTTCAATAATAGTTTTTCACTAGTTTTACAAGTTTTTACTTAATTTGGAGTGGCGTTGAATGACTATCCTATCTTATATAAAAGCCCAACAGAGAACAGGAGTGGAAAATAAGCTTTAGTTGTCAATTTTATATGCAGCAATTTGATATCTTTGTTTTCTAATGTCCCTGTCAAATAGAGGTGAAATTAATGAAATGTCAAAATTAAACTGGATCATGTTTATCCTTATACAATACCATAACACACTGAAAAAGGATGGAAGCAGCCTCAGTCTTGCATTCTTTCAAGAAAAAAAAAAGTTTAACAGTGTGTTAATTCTAAGACATGTGTGATGATTCATCAACTGGATCAGGTGCATTTAAGTGTACGTAATTGTGGAAGGACAGCAGCATTGGCACTGCTGGAAAACATCACAGTGGAAGAATGTGGAGGGTGTGTTTTTTTTTGTTTTGTTTTGTTTTAAGAGATCCTATGAAGTTGAATGTGTAGAATCACCAAGGAAAACCAGGAACTGTGTGTCACTCCAGTTCAAGTTCTAATTACTGCGCAATCAGAGCTATGACTACGCTCACAATGTTCCTGTAAATGTCGCATCTGCTTCTATTAATAGAAAAGCATTTTCATTACAGAGCTGTGCACCTATTATTGATATACACACATGTCTAAGAAATGTAGTGGCACGTTGACTGAGCTCAAGGTTCCTTTATACTATAATTATAATTACAAACATTTTTTTAAATAATAGTTTTATAAGGAAACTGACTTCAAACAAGCTCTGTAGGCCATGGCTGGCATTTATTTCCTCATATTTCTAATTTGTTATTTTTTTCTTTTTATAACGTCTCAAACAAAAATAAACTGTCTTCACAAGGTTTGTGTAGTGAGGATGTTACTAGTGGATATATGAGGGTCATTCACGTCTTAATTTTGATTTGATAACGATCAAAATTAAGCAATTATTGAGCTCATTGCAGCAGCTGGATAGCACATTTTGGACCTCATACAAACATTGTAGAACAAAACGGAGCCAATAGACTTTTTAAGTTGAGTCTTTTTAAGTAAGTCACTGATGTCTGTAAATAGGTTGTGTCAACTCTGGGTCATGGCAGCCACAAAACAGGCCTAAATAGAAAGCAATACAACATTTACTTAGTTTTTCTTGAAACATTTTGACAACTATCCAGGCGTCTTAGTCAATTCTGTCAGGTAAGGCTAATACTAGAGCACTAGAGCCGACATAATTGACAAAGATGCCTGGATACAGTAGATGTTGAAATGTATCAGAAAAAGCTGAACAAAAATCTGACTGCCTCTGATTTAACCCTGTTTTAGAGCTATTAATTGGTTGTAATAAATATCCCTAATCTCTCTGTGAAAGCACCATTACAGGGTTTTAGGACACATTTTTGTAGATTTATATTAATTTACATACTGTATGTTAGGTGCAGGTGAGCAAAATATGTACCTTAGGCTGAGGTCAGTGCTGCTCTCTTGGGACCTCTGAGATTAAAATATGTGGTTAAATGTGCCGGCACATTCTAAATTACTTCAATTTTTTTTCTGTATGCTAAATGCATTTCTCACTACAGATAACTTTTGGTATGAAAGCTGAGCACTCTTAAGAATAAGGCCCCTGGTTGGACAGTGGGGAGCAACTGAAAGAGCTATCAGCACTGCCAATGATGTAACTAAGAAGGGTTTCAGATTGCTTTGGCCCACAGAGGAGCTTCATGAAGTACTAAATTATGTCAGCACATCCTGTGATCCAGTCAGCCTCTGTTACTACACCTGCAGCAAGGGATACAGCACCAAATGGCCAGTAATAGATGATAAATCCAAAATCATCCCTGCTAATGGGTCCAGAGCCACCAATATTTGTGAAGAGGGAAAATTAGATATAGTGGATTTCTGCTCTCATGTGTGCAGGGAACCTCCTCAGAACGTTTTAATAAACAGTTCCTCAGTGAAATTCTTGTCTTTAAAAGAATCATTTCCAGACACTTTGTTAACGATGTAATAAAACTGATGGATGGTCAGGTTGTAAAAACGTCACATTCCTTCCTTGTCAGCCCCCTTCTGCTATGTTTCGGTTTTAAACCACTTAATATCTCTGAAATCCCTAACACCTCTGGTTTGTCCGGGAAGATTTTAATGACCAAGGAAAGCTGGCATGGGCTCAGCACCTGGTATTAGATGTTTCTTAAACCGAGGTGGTTGAAGTCTGTTGAGGTAATATTTTTTTCTTAATTGCTTTGTATTGAGGCCATCATCCTCTACTCAATGATAATAAAGAACAGGGATGATGTTTTTATTACAGGTTTCTCTTCTCCCAAAAGGCTTCTGTCTATTTGCTTTTGAAGATTTTGTGTCTGAGGAAAATCACATAAAATCGTAAGTAATTTAGATCGTAATTCAAGTCAACAAAAAATGTAATCTGTAAACCCTTGGCCCAGTATTGCAACATTCTTTTTTGTTTCCATATAACATTGTGAAAAAACAGTTGGATTAGTTCAGTCTGACTATAACTGGCTTACAGGCGGAAAATCTTTGATTTAGTTGAGATGCATAAAAAAAATCCATTTGAAGGATTTTAATGAGCATCGCTGAACTGTACTTGACTTTTTTATCATTTCTTTAGGGAGGTTGTGTTGCACCTCATTTTAATCTGAAGTGTAATTCAATGATTTGGTTGGGTTGGTATTGATTGGTTAAATGTGTTAGAGATTAGAGATTAGCTTTTATGTGGAAATTGATCTGGCTTAAATTGGAATTTTTTATTTTTATTGTCTTTGAGCTTTAAAACAAATTAGATCTAAACACCCCCCCTCGAACCGCCACCCTAATTTAACTGTTTTCAGTGGGAGTGGAGAGTTGTAGACCTTGAAAGAGGACATCGTGGGACGGTGGAAGGAGTATTTCGAGGATCTCCTCAACCCGGCCGACATGCCTGCCATGGTGGAAGAAGAGACGGGGTGTTCGGGTTTGGATTTGTTTATCACCCAGGCTGAAGTCACTGAGGTATATAAGAAACTACACGATGGCAGGGCCTCAGGGATGGACGGTACCTCTGGAATGGCAGACCGGGGTGGTGGTTCCCCTCCATAAAAAGAGGGACAGGCGGGTGTGTTACAGTTACAGGGGAATCACACTTCTCAGCCTCCCCAAGAAGGCTTATTCCAGGATCATGGAGAGGAGAGTCCAGCTGATTGTTGAATCTCGGCGTCAGGAGGAGATGTGTGGTTTTCGTCCTGGCCGTGGAACAGTGGACCAGCTTTCTACTCTCTGCAGAGTTCTCAAGGGCCCATGGGAGTTTGCCCAACCCGTCCACATGTGTTTTGTGGACCTGGAGAAGGCATTTGACCGTGCCACCCTGTGGGGGGCGCTTCAGGAGTACGGGGTCAGGGTCTCTTTACTAGGGGCCAGCCAGTCTTATACAAGCGGAGGAGGAGTTTGGTCCGCATTGTCGACATTAAGTCGGACTTGTTCCCGGTGTATGTTGGGCTCCTACAGGGCTGCACCGGTCCTGTTCATAACTTTTATAGACAGGATTTCTAGGCGCAACCCAGGGTCGGAGGGGGTCTGGTTTGGGAACCAGTGGATCTTGTCCCTGCTTTTTGCAGATGACCTGGTCCTGCTGGCTTCCTCCTGCCAAGACCTACAGCATGCACTGGGGCAGTTCACAGCCAAGTGTGAAGCAGGCGGCATGAGAATGAGTTCCTTCTAGTCTGAGCCCATGGTTCTCGCCATGAAAAAACTTGGACAGAGCCGTCTCTCCTTCACATCAAGACTAAACAACTAAATTGGACAACTTTCTATAGTTTTTTAACATTATATAAATGAAGATGGTGATATTGATCTAGACTCTACTTCTTAAAATGAATTTAAAAGGGTTGGAACAGTTTTGAGTGAAACATAAATCTTCCTATCTCCAGTTAAAGCATAGGTATTCCCATAGGATATATAGTCCCTTCACTGATTTCTGGGTCTGCTCCAGGGTCTCCTCCCTGTAGGATCTTTTTGGAAAACCTCAAGAGGCTTCCTCAAGACACAGGATCAGCTGCTCTATTTAAAGCTCCCGAAGTTGAAACAGCTCCTTACTCGGTCTTTAAGGTCTTGGTTAGCCCACATTTACAGCAAGCTTGTATCTGAGATCTGATTCTTTTGGTCCTGATCCAAATTTTATAAGCAAATGTAAGTGTTGAAATAAAGTGTTATGTCAAACATTATCTTCATATTTTCTTCATTCTTCCATGTAAGGTTAAGGTTCTTTTCCAGCATCACGGCCCTCATCTTGTCATTAATATCCTGACCTCCTGAGGCTCACTAACATCACTGCGGGTCATGCTATTTGCTGTCTCACTAAAGGCAATGAGCACAGCTTTGGACGTTTACCCAGCTGCATACTTCATGTAATGAGAGGGAGGGACCCCTCATCTGGGTGTCGTCTGTTCAAACAAACTGGGAACGGGAGGATCTCAGCAGCCAACATCCGTCTGCAGAGCTGCTGATGTAAGCGGAGCCTTATTTCAGACTTTCCGAGCTCCCAGCGTGTCGTCTGTTTACCCTTCACTGCAACCTCCTGACAGGAAGACCATCACTCAGCAGTCCTACAATAACACAACTTTCAGATTAATAATGCTGTTTGGGCTGCTTGTTGTTGAGGCCCGTGAAGCATCTGTGCACGAAGGAATCAATAATCACATCTTAACACATTCACTAACCACTTTTTTATTAATTGCTTATCATATTCAGAAAGATTTATTGCTTTACTGGAATATTAGCATCTTAATAGTGAAGTCAGCAATTTACACAACACAAACTTTGTAGCTTACCTTCAGCCACAGTTGTTCTGGGGCTGCTGTAGGGCTATGCCATCTGGCACTCTGACCACCAACAGGAGGCAATGCGGGTGGAGCCCAGTTTTGTCAGTAACACGTTACCAAAGTAACACGTTTCTGTAGTAAATTATGTTTGGCAGTAACAGAGTAATTTAGCATGTTACAAACTAAATTTTGGTAATATTATTACAGCTAATAAGGTGGGTAATGCTTTACAATTGGAGCTGAACAACCAACGACAGACATCCTATATAAAGAGGAGAAAAAGATTCTTCTTCGTCATTGTTGTTTTATATCAAGAGAAAACAGTTTTAAAGCAAAAGAAGAATAGATGTTTAAAACAGCAAAAGATGATTTTCAAACAAACATAAGAAGAACATGTCATGATTATAATTATATAATCATCACCACCTGCTCTGCTAGCATCAGCTCTCATCAGTTCCACCTGCACTACTGCCTTTATAAATATGCATCAGACCAGAAACTTGTGCCACATTATTTCAAGCCCTATGATGAGATTGCCTGCCTGTTATGACCTGTTTGCCTTTGAGACCCTGATTTTGCTTGAGCCCCTGTCGGACCTGTTGTTGTGCTTTCTGTCTCTGACCCATCTTTTTGTCCCCCTGACCACGTATCTGGATTCTGCCTTGAAGTCATCTCAGTCATCTGATCTTCTGGTTTTATTGATACCTACTGTACTCTGACTACGAGTCTCGTTCTGCATTCTGTCTTGGTACCTTCTGAGCCTTCTGACCTCCCGGCTCCAACCACCGTTTCGACTACGACTCTGATTTTGGATCATGTTTTCTATTCTCCTTATTCATTGGATATCCCTGTTCTGACCTCTGCTCCGTCATCCTCCCCGACCACGAGAAAAAGCACTCCTCTTCAAAGATTTGGATCACTCAACTCCCCTGCTGAGTTTGAGTTCTGCTTCCTTGTCAGACGGCCACGACTTCCTCAAACCGGTTCTCCATCTTTTCCTCTGGGTTTTCCTCCAAAATTATCTGAGGTCAGTCATCTTCTTATCTTCTTATATTAAACTTTATGTCATTCTATGCTGGGCAATCATATCTATAATTTAGATGAAGATGAAAACGGCAGTAATTCTCCAAGTTGCTATACTCCAACTATTTTGAATATGTCACCAAAATGGATAAGAGTATCACAATAAGATGCACTTTATGTTCTGGCGAGTGAGGAAAGTGTCTATGGCTAAGGATAGCACAAGTAACCCAAAGAAGCACCTGGAGAGAGTGCACAGCAACCATAAGCTAGAAGCTAAATGACCAGATACTATCAAGAGGTCGGAAGATGAGTAAATCTACACAAAAAAAAGTTGGATTTTCCCAGACAGAAGGCTGGCGGCTGAGTAGTTGAGCAGGATGTGCTGCATCTTTCTACAAAGAGCTGTTTTAAAAGCTCGTCAGCAAAATCTCTGTTTGACGACATGGCAATGTGAAAAACAATCTCTAATGGTGTAGTCCTGTTGTTAAGGTATGAACATGTTTCCACCAATAGTTCATTTAAAAATAATAGTATAAACTACTGTCAATTTCTATGCTATGGAAAACTTCTGGTATGCAGATGTGTAAAGATGGTAGACATGAATCTCAAATGAACTTAAGCTGGATCTACAGGTAAAGGCGGTTCTACAGGGTAATGACCCATGAAGGTTGGGAATATTTGGACACTCTATGGGCAAATTTTCAGGTTTCATTTATAAAATACGTTAAAAAAAGAATAATTTTACCTCCACATTCAGCCATTGTTTGTGTTTTAAAATTGGCATGTACAACATCCTGTTTAGTTTTACAGTAACCTGAACTGACCTTATGTAAATTAAGGTTTAACCTGAGAGATGCTTAGTGATGGTTCAGCATTATTCAGACCCCAGGGAAACCACAGGCTCTGCTGTGCGTCACCAAAGAGCTTGCATGTCACATTTACAATGCACTTAGTTGATCACACATGCAAAATGCATGCTGACACGAACACTGAGAGAAGACTGTTGTTTTTTTAAGGTGCTGTTGAGGTCATTGAAAAGCAAACAGTCTTAACCATGAAATAGCTGCACAATAAACAGACTTCTTCAGTGTCTGACCTTTGTTTCAGTGATGAGTTGCATTGTTTGTAATAAGGTTACATTTGGAAATGACACTGAACCAGGGTTATTTTTTGCCAGTGAATCTGCTTCTTAATGTGTCCATATAGAAGGGGAGCATTAAGAATTTAAAACAGGACAGAAACTGTTTTATTTCAGCCTTCAGTCAAATTAAACTTTAACGGAGGTCTCTCCTATTTTAGAGATGGCACAAATTTTGATTCACATTCAGTATTTTAGATCCTCTTAACAATTCTGATCCTATTTTGATGAAATAGTTGAATTTGGTTGGATAAAAACTAAAACAAAGGAGTGATGGATCAAACAACTGTTTGCGTGTTAAATGCTGCTTTGTTAAACAGATTATCGTTGTTAACAAAGCTTCATCTATATGTTCCCTGATTGATGAGACCGATTTAGAGATACAGTATGTGATCATACATCCCAGAATCATTTTAAAAAGAAACCTCTTTCCTACAGTCAAACATGATGATAGAGGGCTAATGATTCAGGTTTGATTTGCAGCTGAACAAGTTTTGCTAGTTGGAGAGCCACCTTATCATCTTCTGTTTATTCAAAGGAAGCTGAGGTTCTTGCAGGTCAGGGTGAGGGCTTCTATCATCCAAATGAGAAACCTTACCAGCTAGTCTAAGATGTTTCACCATATAACTTCAAACTTGAGCAATAAAGAACCTTGTCCATTCTCCTAAAATTCCTAACAGTAGCTTTTAGATTACCCAAAAGCTGCTGTTATCCAGCTTTTTTTGGAGTTCTGAATTTTCTATGTCATTTTTGCTTCCACAAAGAGTGAAGTAGATCAGAGATTTGAAATTTGTAGATCTAGTGGATTAAGAAGTCCGGAGGAGTAAATTGATTTCCAACACATTGTTTACCTATTGTGTGTTTTTATATCCTTGTTGTTGTGTTTAAATGTTTTAGAAGTTGAGGTGAAACATGTGAGTATGTTTTTATGTCAAGGCTGCAGGATCATGGGATGCCAGTATTCTTCTCTTTGGTTTAACATTCATGTGGTGTTTTCTTCTAAACCTACATGCTAACATCATCTTCAGCACCAACAGGTGGTTTATATGCTGCCGTGATCTGGGTTTGACCCGAGCCAGACGGCTGTGGTGTTTCCATTGCTGCCGAGTAGCTGGGCCACCCATGTTGTTCCGTGCCGTAGCTTCAGTAAACATGGTCCAATCCCTTTTGGAGCAGTTGCCCTTGCCGTCGGCCAAGCTGTCTGCAGCAGATGCCAACCAGAACGGAGTAAAAATTCAGACAGAGCTGTCCTGGAAGTTAGGCTTGCCAGCATATTCCCGGGACGTAACCAAGTTGAAGAAATATTCAGAGCCTTGCCAACAGCATAGAAAGAGTCTGCAGGCACTTCATTAATTTGACATGTTGCCTAGAGCAAACCTTTCTTTTATTTCATTTGACTGGTTTAACTCAGGGGACTGAATTAAGTTAATTTCCACTCCAAAGACCTAAGAGTCCAGCACAAAATCTTTCATGACCGATAAAAATTCCCAAATACTTATTATTCTTCATTAAAAGAGACCAGAAAAAAAATCTGGAACTGTTGTTTCCACATTTAGATTATTAAAAAAAAGTTTCATGGAGTCACTAAATTCAATTTACTAACTAAAATAAGATGATATTCTGACCCATTTTATTGTAAAGGTTTAAGACCATGGACTTGCAGCATTTACTCCTCCTGGACGATCATGTAATGACCATGTAATGACAGTGGATGTTTGCTTGCATTTGGTTGTTGACTACGCAGATCAATCATACACGTAGCAACAGTGGAGAGGAAAAGCCCATCTGCCACGTGTGACTGAGGCAGACTCACAAAAAAATAAATGAAGCATTGATCCAAAACCACTTTCAATGTAAGAGCAGGTGATGGTCGTCTGAGTTTATAGGTGACTTTGTCTGGGAAAGAAACACACTGAAGCAGTTGAGCTGTGAAACAATTTTCTGGTGAAGATGATGACATTAGTGGCATTGAAAGATTAGCTAAGAGATATATTTTGGAGAGAAATTGAAATAAACACTGAAAAACTGCCCAAACTGTATAATTTGTTACATGAAGTTGACAGCAGCAGCCCAGGCAATTCCCCTCCAGGATGGTGTCACAACTAAACAGAACACCAGATGTAGCTGTCATTAACTAAAAAATCTGAATAAAAAGTTACACATTTGAATTCCAAACAAATGGACAATAAAAGTGAAATTTAGCAGAGTGATAGAAAATTGTATTCTTGTCCTCCAGCAGCCTAATACTATAGCAGCATAGCTATTAAGATAGTTCAGAGAACATAAGCCACTAAGTCACTGATAAGCTTTTTCAAAAACAGAATTTTTGAGTTTTAAAAGTAGACAGGGTTTCTGCCTCATGGATTAACACTGGAAGTTGGTTTCATAGAAGATGAGCCTGATAACTAAAATCTGCCTCCAACTCTACTTTTAGAAATTTCTAGGAACCACCAGCTAAACTTCCAGATCGGGAGTGATAGAACTAATGAAACAACTAGTTCTCTGATATGCGAGTTTGAATGTATAGAGCTTTATATATATCAAATTCTATTTCCGTTTTAACAGAAAGCCAATGACAGGATTCTAAAATTGGAGAAATATGTTCTTTTTAATTTAATAAAATTTTTCCTACATGGGGAAATGAATTTATTTCCGCTCAACCACTAGGAAGTTTCTGTCTTCGCCTGTCAAGCAGCATGACTCAGAATGTGATTGTGTGTTGGCTTGTTTTCGTGTGTTCATCTCCTCGCTCTGTTAGCTCACGATTATCTCTGAGAAAACAGCCCACAGGTTCAAAGTAATTATTTGCTTGCTTTGCACTTGTTGATACTGTGAAGGTTGCATCACTCTGTCAAGTGCTTTACATTGGAGCGGGTATTTTTGTTCTACCTGCTTGGGCATGCAGAAACCAGTTAACTGGAATTTCCCCAGGTTTTTATTTATCACCTGTTTTAGCAGTCATGGACCTGCTGCTGTTTCCTGCATCAGGAAACTGACCTCTTAATACATGATTGGGAGGAATCTGTTTGTTTTTTACTTGGTGCTTAGAGCTAATTTGAAAAATCAGAGAGAATTTTTCTTGAAGAGCCCAGCAGCAACCTTTATGAAACGCTTAAACCCAAAACCTTGAGCAACTCATGGAAACAGGTTGTTACTTATTTTAGCACCTCATTGCTATTTTTCTATCCCAAAAAAACATGTTACTATGCTAACTGATACTTTTGGATGCCAACTGGTATTATGCAGGTGTCCAATGTGTCATACTTTTATGTAAAGCTCTATATTGTATATATAGATTTCCTTTTTTGTTCAAGCATAAGAGAAACATATATGTCTCTCTTTTACCCAAGAAAATGCAGGGTTTGCAAAACCAACAACGTGCTAATCAACAATTTCCCACTCCAGTCCAACAGGTGGCAACAGCACATATTTTAGTTGAATGCGAGCCAGCAGCTGCCCTTGAAAGTAAGTATTAGCAAAATAGGCTCCGGCTGAAACAAAAAACATGATAAAAGGTGTAGGGCCAAGAAGGTCAGGGAAAACTGCTTTGTTTAGAAAGCGAAGTGCTAAATATCACAAACTACTGCTGTTCAGTAGCATAGCCAGCAGCAGTCATAGCGCTGCTGTGACTGTTATTGATGTTTACATTTGTATTGTAAACGGTCGTGGTTAATAGTTGTGCTTCCTTTTTCAATGATGCAGTCATTATATTGTTGGCTCTCACCTCTCAGGGGGTTGATAACAAAGAGACACAGGCATCCACTATCACCTTTGTTTTTTTTGTTCGGCAAATTGAAAGGTGGTGATAATCCAACACATTCTCACTCCCGACTCGTCATATACTGACTCTTGGGCAATGTCCCCTCAGCGTCACATATTGACGAGTCAGGTAACCCCTTCGCGTCACTATTTGACGAGAACGGTCTATTCTATTTTTGTATATTTTTTTTAAAAGGCACACAATTTGTGCAGAGCACATGTTTTGGTAGGTTTTTCACAATTTCTTACATTTAGGGTTGCGGTGGACTCTCCAGAAGGCTATATAGTCGAAATTCAACAAATTTAGGCTTAGTTATGAACTTCGGAAACTTTAGGGTTAGGA